>APFE031402238.1:46852-98978 GCA_000404065.3 Pinus taeda | reverse complement strand
GGAAAGAATATAACACAACCCAACATTCTCCCACTTGTTGTTTTCTTTCCATATAGGGCCACAAGAGATCTTAGTCATTTATCCAGCCTTGAAATGCCCATTGTTTCTCTACACCAAGATAACTTCTTAGAGCTCACAAATTTTGTCAATGCATTTGCAGTATTCTTCAAAGTGTCCACCTTTACCAGCAACACCTTTTTTCCTTCTATCATATCCCTCAAAAAGTGATACTGAACATTAATGTGCTTTGTCTTTGAATCATAAGCAGGGTTCTTTGCCAAGAAAATTGCACTTTGGCTATCAGAGTCTATCCTTATAACTCCCTGTACTAACCCCATACTTGAACACAATCTCTGCAACCAAACTGCTTCCTTTCTTGCATGAGTGGTTGCTATTTATTATGCCTCTATAGTTGATAATGTCACTACAAATTTTTTCTTACTCATCTAGCTCATTGCGCCTCCAAATAGGTTAAACACATACCTACTTGTAGATCTCCTCTAATCCAGATCTCTAGCCTAGTATGCATCAACAAAGCCATGGATATCCAAAACTCTATCCAAACCTAGTCGTCCTTGGTAGCACAAACAATAATCACTAGTGCCACGCAAATACCTGAAAACCTGCTTCACTATTGTCCAATGCTCCTTTCCTGGTTTTGACATAAACCTGCTCAATACTCCCAGTGCATGTGCAATTTCTGGTCTAGTACAAACCATTGCATACATCAGGCTATCGACTGCACTTTCATATGGAACAAGAGATATGTCCTCTTCCTCTTCTTGTGCCTTGGGACACTGTTTGGCAGATAACTTTACACCTACAACAATAGGAACCTTCACCGGTTTACTATCCTGCATATTAAACCTCTGCAATATTGTCTCAACGTACTTCCTCTGGTTTAACCAGAGCTTCCTCTTTGCCCAATCTCTTTTAATTTCCATGCCCAAAATATAGTTTGCAACACCAAGATATTTCATGTCGAATTTGGAGGAAAATTGGGTATTCAAATCTTGGATAATTTCTTTGTCATTTCCAACTAGCAACATATCATCCACATACAAGACCAGATAAATAAAACAGTCACAAATTATTTTAAAATACACACAATGATCTACTTTGCTTCTGGTGAAGCCAAGTCCCCGTATAAATGTATCAAATTTCTAATACCACATCCTTGGTGATTGTTTTAACCCATACAGAGACTTTTCTAACTTGCATACTAGTTCTTTCTTACGCTTAACCGTAAATCCTTCAAGTTGCTTCATGTAGATCTCCTCTTCTAGATCCTCGTGAAGAAATGTTGTCTTCACATCCATCTGTTCTACCTCAAAATCAAAATCAGCAGCAACAGATAAAAGTAATCTAATAGAAGCTACCTTGGCAACAGGAGAAAAAATATTACCAAAATCAATTCCTAGTACCTGGGAATAACCTTTTGATACCAACTAAGCTTTGTATTTCTATACCTTCCCTTTTGCATTTGTCTTCTTCTTTAACACCCATTTGCTTCCAATGGGTTTCCTTCCAGCCGGCAACTCCACCATATCCCATGCCTCATTTTTGTGCAAAGATACCATTTCATCAACCATGGCCACATTCCATAGTTTGCCATACTCTGAGTCTATTGCTTCCTTCACAGTTTTGGGATCATCATCAGCAATAGATAAAGAAAAATTTGAATAGAAAGTAGATGGAGTATACCTTTTTAGCTACCTTCTTTCTCGAACTAATCTTCTCACACCCGAAGTTTGTGGTTCTTATCTCCTTTGGAACATGTACATATGCATCACATCCAAATACCCTCAGATGTGAAAGAGAGGGTTTCTTACCAGTCCATACCTCTTGTGGAGTCTTATCCTCCAATGTTGATGAAGGTTATCTGTTCACCAAGTAACATGTTGTCTCCACCACCTCTACCCAGAATTCCTGTCCTAACCTGAAACCACTGAGCATGCTTCTTGCCCTTTCCATCAACATCTTGTTCATTATTTCTACAAATCCATTTTGTTCAGGTGTGTATGGAGTATTCTTCTACCGTGCTATACCACACTTCTTATAGAATTCCTCAAATTACTTACTGCAAAACTCTCCACCGTTATCTGTCCTCAACACCTTTATCTTCTTCTCTGTCTGGTTTTCCACCAAAGCCTTAAATTCTTTAAACCTGTCAAAGACTTCAAATTTCTTCTTAAGTAAATATATCCATGTATTCCTTGAGAAGTCCTCTATAAATGTTAATTTAGTACACAGACTTACCCAGTGATGGAACCTTCACAGGTCCAAACACATCACTATGCATAAGCTCTAATATTTGTTTCACCCTCTTACCACCAAAGGGGAAACTCACCTGATTCTGCTTCCCATATACACAATTTTCATAGAAATCAAAATCTAGAGAGCTATTACTCATACCTTCTACTATACCATTATCATGAAGTATTCAAAGGCCCTTCTCTCCAATATGTCCAAGCCTTTGATGCCACAACATCGTCTTCTCTGCAGAGACCACTAGATTTTCTTCTCCACTTTCAGGAACCACAGAACTATTGCACCCATCAACAACAATGCAACCAATGATTTTAGCCTTCCTATCATCCCCTAAGAAGACATCACCGCCATTGTATTTCTCATACTCGCAGAACCACTCTCTATGGGGAGTGAAGTGAAAGGATGCACCTAAGACAATCAACCATTCCTCATGATCTACATGTGTACTTGAAGAAGCCAAGTACACATCCCCACCTTCATCTCAGGTGGTTTTCGCCTCTGTAGAAGGAAAATCATCAGATCCCTTCCCTTTTCAGGAGCTTTATATTTACAATCCCTTTTGTAGTGCCCTTCCTTTCCGCATTTACAGCACAACACCTTTACAGGTTTTCCTGGAGATTTAGATCTCCCTCTAGATTTAGATCTCCCACTCGATGACTTATTTTTGTTTTTGTTCTGGGATCGTCCTCGTACAGACAAGGCATCACCATTCTGGCTCTCCATATTTTTCCATATCATCTCCTCCGTTAGCAAGGATGAGACTATTTCATCAAACTACAAAGCAGTTTCATTGCTACCTATTGCAATAACCAGATTATCCCATGAATCTGGTAGAGAACACAACAAATTGACGCACTTATCTTCATCTGAAATTTTAAAATCAATAGATAATAACTGGCTTACCACAGTATTAAATGCGTTCAGATGCTCTGTCACCGAGTCTCCATCTTTCATCCTCATGTTATATAGTTTTTTCTGTAGGAACAGTTTATTCACAAGAGACTTAGATTGGTACAAAGTCCCTAACTTGTCCCATAAAGCCTTCGATGTAGCTTCCCCTGATACATTCAGCAATACTGAATCTGAAACACACAATTGTATTATGCTTTTTGCCTTTCGATCCAACTTCTTTCATTCTCCATCAGACACTCCCGTTGGTTTAGTACCTGGATCTACCGCAATCCACTAATCTTTATCCACCAACAAATCCTCCATCTTGAGTTTCCACAACTCAAAACTCTAACCATCAAATTTCTTGATCTCTATATTTCCACTGCTCACCATCTTCTTTCAGCACCAAAATCAATCCCGTAGATCTCCCACTGAACAGGGTCTACCACAGGCCTGAGCCAAACCCCTCATCAACAAAGGATTCCTCTTGAAGCCAAAACAGCTCTTACACCAAATGTAGGTTTTAACCCCGTACAGAAATTACCTGCATACGAATTCTAAAACGCAGAAAATAAACAATGCGAGAGCATAACACATAAAACACATATACACAGAGATTTTCCCTTGGATCCCAAAACCGAGACTACCAAATTGATTTTTCATTATGTTCTTTTCAATGTTATAATACATATTATACATGCCGAAGCATCCAATACCATGGATCGAAAACCATCGCGTCCAAAACCATGCACTGAAAACCATCATGTCCAAAACCATGTGCGAAAAACCATGCACAAAACCATAGGTAGGTCCACCCAACCTAATATAGGGTCTAAAAAAATGCGGGTAGAAACCAGGAAGAAGTGGGAGAAAGCCATGGAAGAAGAGATGGACTCCTTGATGCATAACCAGACTTGGGACTTAGTCAATTTTCCTACAGGGAAAACAACATTATATAATAAATGGGTTTATAGGTTGAAGGAAGAAGATGAAGGAAAAAAAAGGTATAAGGCTAGACTTGTGGTGAATGGGTTTGCACAAAAGAAAGGTATGTACTTTGATTGAATTTTTCTCATGATGATAAAATGACTTCAATTAGGGCTATTTTAATTCTAGTGGTAGCAGAAGATTTGCATCTTGAGCAGTTAGATTTAAAGACACCCTTTCTCCATGCATATTTGGAGGAAGAAATATATATGTAGCAATCACATGGTATGAGGTCAAAGGGAATGAGAAATTAGTGTGAAAATTGAAGAAGAGCTTGTATGGCTTAAAACATGCCCCAAGGTAGTGGTATCTAAAATTTGATAGGTTTATGTCTGAACAAGGTTATACTAGATGTCACCCTGACTATTATGTTTATCTTAAAAATCAAAATGATGGCAGCTATATTATATTGCTATTGTATATAGATGACATTCTTGTTGTGGGGTCTAACATGCAAGAAATAAATGTGCTCAAGATAAAATTGGAAAATTCATTTGCAATGAAGGATTTGGGTGCAACAAAACAAGTCCTTGGTATGAGAATAACAAGAGACAAGAAAAATTGAAAATTAACATTGTCTCAAAGTGAGTACATAGAAAAGGTGTTGGGAAGATTTAATATGCAGAATGAAAAACAATTAGTACACCTTTGGCTAGCCATTTCAAACTAAGTAAGGAGATGTGTCCTAAGACCTAGGAAGAGATGGATTATATTGGTAAAGTTCTATATACATCAACAGTTGGAAGCTTAATGTATGCAATGGTATGCATAATACTTGATATTTCACATGTAGTGGGAGTTGTAAGCAGGTATATGAACGATCCAGGAAAAGTGAATTTGATGGCAGTGAAGTGGATTCTTAGGTATTTGAGAGGTACCACAAATCAAGAATTATGCTTCGATTGTTCAAACATTGTTCGACGGTGATATGTTGATGCAGCTACGGTAGGTGATAGAGATAATAAGAGAATAACCATAGGGTATTTGTTGACTGTAGGTGGAACAACTGCCAGTTGGGTTTCAAAATTGCAAAACATTGTGGCACTTTCAACAATGGCAGCAGAGTATGTTGCTACAACAAAGGCTAGTAAAAAAATGATTTGGTTACAAAGGCTTATGGATGAACTGAGAAAGAAGCAGGAGATGGGAAGGTTATACAGTGATAGCTAGAGTGCCATTCATGTTGCAAATAAATCATATTTTCATTCCAATACTAAACATATACATCTCAAGTACCATTTCATATGGTCAATGTTGGAAGATGGATAAATGAAGCTAGAAAATATACAAACTAACCAGAATCCTGCAAATATGTTAAAAAAAGTTGTAATCAGGGAGAAACTGAGATCCTGCTCAATTTCAATTAGTATTGAAGTATGATGATGAAGATGAGAAACAATCAGGTCCAAAGTGGAAGCATTTTCCAGTAAGTGAAGCAATGATGGAGTTGCTATAATCAGTCTCCAAGTGGGATATTATTGGGTGTGGAGTCTGATTATCTTCCTGATTCATAGGACTTAGTTTCACCTAGATGTATACCCCAAGAACACTATAAACCCCTCCACGTGGGGGAACATGTCTCCCCTGTCTGGAGAGTTTGGGGGCCAGTGGGTCCCCAAAGCTAAATATAAATAAAAATTTTCCTAGTAAAATATTATTATTTCATAGTCAATCTGGGCCGTTCAGTAAGCAGATGATCTGATGGTAGAAGTTATGATAATTTAGGGTTTTTTCCCTAGAAGGAAACCCTCAATTTATATGAGGGAATTGTATTGCAGTTGTTTATGATTATTCTGTGTGAGAAAGAAAGAGGGGATTCTGTGAGAGGGAAGAGGAAATTGCAACGGATATGTTGTAGGCTGTATCTCTTCATTTTGTTGGATAACATAAAAGGAAGGATTGCTTGTTTCTCCGTGGGCGTAGCACAAATTAGGCGAACCATGTATATCTGTGTCTCTCTTCTTTTATGAGTTTTCAATTCTTGTGTTTTTGCAATATTTTATATGTTCCATTGCTCTATAGTATATAATTTTATAAAACACTTCTCACGATTCGCTACTAAAGGAGCAAATCATGGGAAGGCATTTATTGACACATCATCAACTCTAATTAAGGTATTCAAATCTCACTCGCTTGTTATTGTCACGCTCACTTGATTGTAGAGTCAGTCTCTTGATACTCTTTGTGAAACAAGTATTCCATATCCATGTTGACCACAAGTTTGACCAATAAGCCACACTTATTTTGTGAGCTTCCATATGTGAATAGTAGGTGGACATCCATGTAGGTAACATTTGGAAACTGATCATGTGTTTTGGTTATCCTCTAACATGTGTGAACCTATAGGACTTAGGATTTGGCTACGAAAATTCAAGTTGGTTGTAGAAAGTGCACAATTCGATAGCTATAGTATAGTTTAAACTAATTTCATAAAGAAAACATAGATTTTGAACTGTTGATAGGTGATTACCTTTCTAATGTAACTTGCATGACCTGGATGACCTTTAATTCATAAATGAGATGGAATGAAGTGGAAATGTGTAACAAAATGGGTGGAAAAAGGAAAAATGTATTTCCAAAAGGAGAAAAATTCGAAGATTCGACATTGACAAACCAAGGATGACCTTAGTTGACTAAGGTTGAAAATGTTTGACTTTGGTCAATCATGGTTGACTATAATTGAATATGGTTGACTAATGTTAGACTATGGTTGACCATGTGTGACTATAGTTAATCACTGATTATGTTTTGACTATGGTTAATGATTCTTTAACTATGGTTAACCATGGTTGACTATGGTTTTCCATGTTTACCCTATTTAAACAACATTAACTATGTTAATTATGACTATGAATAATTATGTTTAACAATTTTTTGACAGTGGTTGACCACAATTGATTATAGTTCTCCATGTTCACCATGTTTAAACATCAATATTTATGTTTTGACTATAAATGACTATGGTTAATGGTTGTATGACTATGGTTGACCATGGTTTGACTATGGTTGATCATGCTTGACTATAGTTGAACATGGTTTAACAATGATTGACCAACATTTTACCATGGTTTGTCTATGTGCCACCAAAATTGAATATGACAGACTATAGTTTAACATGCTTTGAAAATGATTTGACCATAGTTGACCATATTTTGACTACGATATTTCTATAATTGACCATGAATTTCAATTATGGTTACCATTGAAATGTTGTTATTTGATGGTTAACCATCTTTTGACTATGGTTAACCTTGACCATCCACTGTAGGCCTCCATAGTCAACTGTGGTCATCTAGTATGGTTCAATATAGTTCACTATGGTTTACTACAGGTCACCTATAGATACACCATGATGCTTCTAGTTATTATGGTTCACCATGGTAGTCATGTTGAATATAGTACCCATGTGAATCACAACCAAAGAACACATTTTGAAACGTATTTTAAACATTTGTTGATGTAAAATTATGAATAGAAAACATGTAACAAGTTTCTTGTATTCCTATGTTCCTATTTTCATTATTTCAACAATAAATTTTTTTAAAGTATATAACAAAAGTTATTTAGAAATTATTATATCTAAGAATTTTGATTAACATATTTTTTTAAAGGAATGATTAACTTTCTATTAATCAAACTACAATGTAGCCAACACCATTACATTAAGAAGCATTAGACTTTCCATGGTCCTCCAAAATATGACCATTGTCATTGGATATTTTGAGATATATTTTCCAGATTGACTACAACATTTTTATTATAATTTCTCCAAAAAACCACATTAACCCTAACAAATCGACCTAACATATTATAACTATAGATATGAAGTGAACAACACAAATATCTCCTCGTTGTTCTTGTCGTATCCTTCCATGCCCTCCTTATCTTCTTCCTTCTATTGTTTTGAATCCACTAGCACATGCCAACCCTACACCTGTTGCAGCTCTTGTTGGTCGAGGAACAAGGGAGGGAGAGCCCCACCTCCGCCAAGCTCCATGTCTTTCTCAGCGTGATCACTGAGGCCAAAGGCTTCCTTCAAAACATCGGTGAATGCGAACTCCACTCAAACCTCTGAATTCTTCACTTTGAAGTCAAAGTTTTTTATCTTGGTTACAATTAGCTCCACTGTTGCCTGAAAATTTTCAACATCCTTTTTTAAGCTTCCAAGTTGGCCCGTGACTAGAGAGAAATGGGAACAAGCTTCATAGATAATATGCCCACCAATACTCGAAATAATCTCCTCAAAATTCTACTTTAATGCCCGCTCTTTCTTATATGGAGGGCCACCAACACCATTTCTTGAAAAAGAGGCCATACCATCAATACAGAGGAGTCAAATGGAGAGCCACTTCACTTGAAGCCTACACAACGATCCTTTTATAACCAAACTTGGATCCAAACTAGCAAGGGAAGAGTCCCTTCATATTTAATGCCACCCTCATTTTATTGCTCTACAGATAATTGATTTTTTATTGTTGCTTTGGTTGGACTGTAAAAACAAACGATGGAGAAAGATCAATCCTCCTCAGTGATGGTACTAGCAAATCCTACTCTATTGGATGACTTTAAAACCTTTCTAATGCCATACCACCTGTCTCTATGGTTATCCTTGCACCTCGCACTACCCCACTTATTGGATAAAGGATCCAACAACCTGTAGGAACGTTCATCGAAGAACATATGTACCTTGGAGTTATTGTCGTAATTATGTTGTCTGTTAGACGTTGATTCCTCCTTAATGGCGCTCATCCAAATCAAGATCCTTGAATTAATTATGGTCATGGAATATGACATTTGATTATTTTGCCATGTGCCTCCAGCAAATATCTTTATTCTAGATTAACCCCTATGATAGCTTGGGTGTTTACCAAAATGTTATATTCACGCTTGATATGATAGAACTCCAAGGCTTCAAATTTTTCCATAAGTAATTGAATTCTTTGTAAGGTTGGTCTTGAGTCATTTTCCTTGTGTTTATTCATTTTATATCATTCTTTAATAGTGATGAGAAAATATTTAAATACACTTAATTGATGGATTCCTTCGGTCACTGCAATCTTCAGCCCTTGCCATAGATCCAGTTCTTATGTCTGGTTGTTTGAGGCAAAATCCAACCTACATGCAAATTTTTTCTCGATTTCTCCATCGAGATGTAGGATAACCCCTCCCACTCCTGCCTCCCCCAATATTTTTGTTAACATTTATTATTATCATTGTATGCCTTTTCAAAGTACGTTTTGCAATTAAAATTACATAGTTCATAATAATAAAATTATATTATGAATTTAAATTAATATTATTTTATGCAATTTATTTTCATTCTTATTTATAAAATATATTATATGATGAAATTTTATTAACACTACATCATGTGTATCATGAATCATGGTTAATAAGTTTTTAATAATTATGTATCCTGAATCAACGTTAATAAGTTTTTCATAATCATTAAGATAATTTGTAGAAATGACCATTATCTAATAACCAAGAGTCTTCCTGAACCAGGTGGATATTGGTGGCCACCTACCTATTCCACTTGGACTCCCAACATTGTTTCTTTCATTTTTTCAGTTTCCTTAATTGTAGCACAATTTACTATTTTTGGTAGTTTTTTGGGTCGTGAACTTCCAGAGCCATTTTGAGGCCCTAAATGACATTTTTTGGGAAAAAAGAGCAAACATGAATCTTTCATTGATGTTTGCATTCGACAGATTTAGTCCTCAAATAGATATTTCTAACAAGTTATTGTGCGAGTCAAATGGAGATCATATGCCAAAGTTACGACCCCGGGAAGTTGTTGTATCAATTTACCCAAATGGGACCCATAGTTTTCGCACATCATCTCCTAGGGTTAGGTTTTTGGATGTTTAGGGTTTTCCATTGTTTCTCAATAATAAATAGACCTTCGAGCCTCATTGTAACACATTTCAGAGGTATGTAGCCGCCACATCTCTTCTTAGAGATAAGCTACCATCGCTTGAGCTAGTTTCCATTATGTATGTAAGCATATTTCAGTTCTTTGATCTTAATGAAATGAATTTTTATTCCTGCTGCATATTTGTGCTTATGTTTATATCTATATTTTTTGTGTTCCTGCATAAGTCTGGATCAGTGGTATCAAAGTGGTTTGCTCTTTCTCTATTTTTCTTTTCATGTCCACGATTAGGTCAAGGTATAAGGAGTTAGGGCTTGAACTGGTTGAACCTTTGCAATACCAACCTCGAAAACCTTGATGACCTCCCATGGCAGAAGAAAATAAATATGAGGTGGCATGAGATCCCTTCAAAATATTGCTCGAAGAAACCCTCGAGCGACAGAGGAATGCAATGATGGAAAAATTTGCCCAGATCCTTCGGTGGATTCCCACAGGTGAGGCATCTTAATTTGGTAGCCAGTATGGAGGCACCACTCCCTTCAAGGTATAAGTCAACTTTGATATTCCCATATTTGAAGGCCAAATAGATACATACACCATAGATAGATGGTTAAATCTATTGGAAGGGTATTTTTTGGTTCATGCTTTTTCCAGTAGGGAACATATTACTTTTGCACTCCTCAAATCTACCCCCCACGTCAACGACTGGTGGGAAACCTTCTGTGAGCAGAAGGATGAGAGGGAACCCACATTGTTTTGAGCCACACCCACTTGGAACTCTTTCCGAGAGGTCATCAAGGAGCAATATCACCCTGTCGGGAGCTATGAAGATAAATACATAAATTGAACCACATTATGATAAGGAAGGGACCAAGACATCCCAGAGCTCACAAATATTTTTCATACCCTTTGCACGAAGTTGGATATCAAGGATTTTGAGCAACATATTTTATTCAAGTACTGCATTTTTGTACAAAAATACATCCAAGACAAGATGGAGTTTCTAAACATCTCCTCACTTGGTGCCACCTACAGATACACTGTCAAGGTCGAGCATAAGTTAAAATATAAGAAGCGAGACTTTGGATCTGCAAATCTAAAGCATGGGAAAGGGGCCCCCGAACTGCAGAACAAAGGACAAAGCCAAGGCAGAGCGACCCAATACAAATCGTCAAAGATGAAAGCAAAGAAAAACACCACAAAGAAAAAGAAGGACACTGGGAACTGGTGTGAGCTCCATAAGATCCCCACTCACAACACAAGTGAGTGTCGAACCAAGAAGTCACTACTGGCCGAGTTGAAGGCTTCAGAATTAGATGCATGTTCTAAATCTGAGTCAAAACCCAACAAGGGGAATGATAAAGGGAAGAATATTATTGATGCGAAGCCCAGTGCCACTATTCCCACCACCAAGATCTAGAAGATTTAGCCTAAATATCTAGAGGAGGGGGAGCGTCTCTTCCACTCACAAATGTGGGTGAAGGGTTCATCGTTGCAATTCATTGTCGACAATAGGAGCCAAAATAACCTCATTTTAGTAGAGGTCATGAAGCGGGTAGGCCTACCAAACACACCACACCCACAGTGGTTCACCATCATGTGGCTTCACCAAGGAAGAGATCTTCTCGTCTGCCAGCAGTGTCACATTCCATACAACAACAATCGCTTCATGGATGAGGTATTGTGTGATGTTGGTACTCTTGAATTTTGTGATGTATTATTAGGACAACCATACTTGTGAAAGCGTCATGTTGTATATGAGTCAATGCCTCACACTATTATTATTTCCTTGGGCAATAAGTTATACAGGATACTGGAGGTATCCTTGCTTACCACCATCTTTGATCTCTGTTAATAAATTCAGTAAAATCATCTCCTAGACTGGGAATTTTTTTTTTCTTTCCAATTCAATCTCAAAGTAAGGGGAAGATCGTAGCCAATTTTTTTTTTCTTTCCGATTCACTCTAAAAGTAAGGGGAAGATCGTAGCCACATCCATGGCCCCTGGGAAGGGTTCCTCTACGAATTATAAGCAAGTGGATATGGTCATGAAAGAATAGAGGACATCTTCTCCTCACCCATAGGGGTACCCTTACACTATCAGGTCAAGCATTCAACCAATTTGACTCCCGGAGCACCTCTACCCAACATGCAGATATATCACCAATCCATTTTGGAAAATAAAGAGATCAAGCAGAAAATCTAGGAGTTGCTACAAAAAGGGCACATCTGACCAAGTTCCTCACCTTGTAGGAGCTTGATTGTACTTTTACAGAAGAAGGATGGGACCTGGAGGCTTTGCATTTATTATTGGGCACTAAACCACTGTCAGGAATAGGTATCCAATCCCATGGATTGATGACCTTCTGGATCAACTCAAGGGGGCCAAGTATTTCATCATGATCAATGTAAAGTCTAGCTATCACCAGGTTCCAACAGAGCCCATAGATGTATGGAATACCGTCTTCAAATCCAAGGAAGTCCTTTTTGAATGGTTGGTTATGCCCTTCGGGTTGACAAATGCCCCTGCTACTTTTATGAGGCTAATGGATGACAACTTGTGGCCCTTCACCAACTCATTCGTGGCTATTTATTTGGATGACATCCTCATCTTCAAAAAGAGTTTGGAAGAACACTTGCAGCACATTCAATAGGTCCTTCAAACCCTTCGCCATCACAAATTATGTGCTAACATGGAGAAATGCACCTTTTTCATGAGCCAAGTCCAATATCTAGGTTACATCATAGACGAGTGTGGCATGCATGTGGATCTGACTAAGATCCAAGTCATTTGAGATTGACCAGCCCCGACCACTCTAACAGAGCTTTGCAACCTTTTGGGCCTTGCAAATTTTTATCGAAGGTTCATGTTGGGATTCTCCCATATCACTTGGCCTTTGAGTCAGATTACCAAGGACGAAGTGAAAGTAAAGTTTTCATGGTCCAAGTCCCAACATAAGGCATTCGTTGAGTTGAAGCACCTCCTCTACTCTGCACCAGTACTCACATTTCCAGACCTACAACAACCATTTGAAATTGAGACATACACCTCCGACTATTTTATTGGTGTAGACCTCACCCAACACAGGCATCCAATGGTCTATAATAGTGAAAAACTTTTCGATACAATTCAGAAGTACCCCAACTATGATAAAAAAATATGTTTTCCATCACGCAGGATTGCCGACAATGGAAGCATTACATTCCAAGGAAGGAGATAGTCATCCACACTAATCACTAACCTCTTCAGTTTATACACACACAAGGGAAGTTGCAAAATGATCGCCATCAGAAGTGGTCTACATATCTGCAACAATTCCACCTGAACATTAAATACAAAAATGGAAGCATCAATCATGTTGCAGACTGCCCCAGTCAGCCCCCAGTTGCAGCACAAACTACTGATCTGAACTCTATTGGCCACAACTATACAAAAATGATCCAGAGTTCACCTCCACATACTAGATGCTAGTAGATGGCAAGGAAGTTCATGATTTCCACCTCCAGGACGCATTATTATGCTACCTCGGACAACTTTATTTTCCTTCAAGTGAGCGTGCCACGTTGATTTTGGAGGCACACTACATTCGGGTCGTAAGACACTTTGGTGTAGAGAAAATTGTGGTTGAACTACAAAAGTACTTTTATTGGCCAAAACTCCAACTAGATGTTGGGAAATATATCAGATTGTGCACTGCCTGTTCCATTGCCAAACCAACCATCACGAAGCAAGGCATGTACACTCCTCTTCATACTTCTAGCCAGCCTTAGGAATCCATCTCCATGGATGTATGACCTCCCTTATACCAAGCATGGTAATGACTGTGTATTTGTGGTCGTGGAAAAAAAATTAAGATGACTATATTGGTGGCCTGCAAGAAGAGTATCACAACAGAGGAAACTGCCAAACTCTTCTTTGAATGAGTGTAGGTACATTTTTGGATCATGCAGACCATTATATCAGATCGAGATAACATGTTCCTGAGCACATTCTTATCAAGCCTTTGGACACTATTGGACACCAATCTCACCAAGTTGACTGCATTCCATCCCTAGACTGATGGCCAGACATAGGTCTTCAATAGGATGATAGTGCACATACTCCGCATGTACAACTCCCAGCATCCATGAAATAGAGATGAGAGTCTTCCTTATGTGCAACATAGTTATAAAAGAGATCTCCATAGATAGACTAGTCGCAATCCCTTTCAAGTGGGTGTAGGATTTCAACCATTGTGTCTGATTGATGTTGCCATGCCTCATGCGACTACATAGAAAAATCCACACATGTATTGTCCAACGTTGATAAAGCAACCAGATTATTGAAAGCATCCAACACATCTTCCATTAGTTTCACCACATCTTGGAGAAGTCAAATGCCAAGTATAAGCAACGACATGATCAACATTGGGTGCCACACATGTTTTAGGTGGGTGAAAAAGTTTGGTTGCATTTGCAGAAATAATGCCTTATCGGAGCCCATCAGAAGCTGAGACCACTTCGATATGGGCCTTGTTAGCCTCCTGCTCATAGCAGGTATTCACCTTTCATGATCGACATATTTACAGGCCAAATATGTCATGCTTTGCTTGCAGCAATGTTCCATATTTGAAATTTGCTACTGTGGCAAAGAGGGCACAAAAACCTCAGGCACGAAAGTCATTGCATGTATTCTTGAGGACCATGGACCAGGCACTATTAAACATTTCTCAAGCATGTCCTCTTACATCACCTCAAAGACACCACTGTGCACCATCCAAAGTCATATGAGCATTTGTCTACTATTTCTACTTTGTCAAAAGAGGCCTGCTAGTATTGATAGTTCAGATTTAGTTGTGGATGTCAAGTGTGCTTCCTTTGGGTGCATGTGTTTCCTCTTAAATTCTATGCTCCAGCAGTTTTGCCACTTCTCTTTTGCCTGACAGCAATAGTAGAAGCTAGTCACCTAGAACCATTTGGACCTAGCCTTGAGAAATCAATTAAAGGTGCAATATTAGCCGATGGATTAAATACTTTTCTAGCAGCACCGGGAACAATGACACCTGTAACTACGTATGCCCAGAACAATGGAGTTATCTCTCTTTCTCGCTGTGCATCACGCCGAGCAGGATTTACATGTTGTATATGGTAGTTGGTATTGGGAATCTTCTCCAAGTTTGCAGCAATTATTCTCTCAATACCAAACTGTGTTTTGGGTGGGATGACAACCTTTCTTTTTACAAGTGTGGTGGTCTCAGGCATCCATGTTCTGAACCTTAAGGAAGGATTGACAAGAAGGAATAGATTCATAGTAATAATTGCTTTAGGCATTGGCCTTGGTGTGAATTTGGTACCATCATGGGTGAATATATCTGGCCAGTCCAACTATCCCTTTCAAGGCAATCTGTGGCCTGTGAATGCTAGATGGAGTCCTAGCTACAGAGGTTTTCGAGATGCCATTATTTTGATTGACCAAAGGTTTCTCTGTGGGTGGCTTGTTGGCTCTTATTCTCAACCTGGTTTTGCCATTTGATAATGGCGAAATCTGAACTGAAAGCTGAGCTCAAGTCACAGGACAAAAATAAATCTAAAAGCAAATCTAAGGATGTGGTTGTTAAACCAGCTAAATTGGTACGCATGGCTAACTTATGTGTTATTTCTGGCCATTCTGTTAATGGAGTTGCTGAAATCCACAGTGAAATTATTCACCACTACACCATTTTCTGGTGGAATAAGTATGTTGCAAATCCGATAAAGAAATGGGGCTACAAATATGAAGGTCGCCAGGCTCTGATTTTGCTCACGTACAAAGTTCTAGATAGCATAGTTTTAAGGCGTACCAAGTCTGAACGGGCAACAGATCTTGCCCTTCCTCCCAGAGTAGCATTTCTAAGACGGGATGCGTTTGATGCAAGAGAAGAGGACTTTTACCAAGCTTTATATACGCAAAGTCAATCACAGTTTAACACATATATAACTGCGGGAACACTGCTTAACAATTATGCTCATATCTTTGATCTTCTCACAAGATTGCGCCAGGCAGTAGATCATCCATACCTGGTGGTTTATTCTAAAACTTCCATGTCACTTGCAAATGGCCAGAACAACACATTTGATTCATCTACAGCAAAAAAAAATGTTTGCAGTCTCTGTAATGATCAATGTGATGATCCAGGTAGTGCATCATGTGGACACACATTCTGCAGAGGTTGTATAGAAGAATATACCTCAACTTCTGGACAGTCTTCATGCCCATCTTGTTCAACACCTCTCACAATTGACTTAACCGGGAGAAGGAATGCAAATAAACAGGAGAACACAAACAAGATCAAGGGTTATAGGCGCTCGAGTATTTTGAGTAAAATAAATCTTGATGAATTTCAAACCAGCACGAAGATTGATGGAAGAGATTGCATTGATGGTACGAAGGATTTCTGAAGCAAAATTTCCAGTATTCTGGAGAGGGTTCAACTGGAACAGAGGTTGATTTATGGGGTTAAAGACTGGAGGACTGTCATTGTTATAACGCCTACTTATGTGAGGACTTTTCAGAGTGTGCATTTGACTGGTTTGATGCATACGCTTATGCTAGTGCCTGGGAAAGTTGTTTGGATTGTTAGTGAGGCGGGCGGGGCTTCAAATGAGACTGCAACATTGGTGGGCAAAACAGGGCTGAATGTGATCCACATTGGGTTCGATGAGAAGATGCCGGCATCTTGAGAGGAGCGACATTAGATGGAAGTGCGAATGCGTGTCCAAGGCTTGAGAGTTGTGAGGGAGCAAAAACTGGATGGTGTTGTCATGTTCGCTGATGACAGCAATACTCATAATTTGGAGCTTTTTGATGAGATACAGTCTGTGAAATGGATGGGTGCATTGTCAATTGGCATTCTTGCATATCTTGGTCCCTCAGAGATATTAAGGATGCAGGCAACTGAGGAAATGAAACTGGACATGAAGGAGATGCGTAGAATATTGAAGGAGATGGGTGTTATAAATCATACTGTTCATGCGCAAATGGAGGAAGACAAATTTGAACCAGGTTTGTATGTTGGTCTTTTGAAGCGTTACATAATTGTTTTCTATTGGCATCAAGGTAGCCATCTCAAGGATGCATCAAGGGAACAGGTTTCTTGCAATTTCATACGGTATGTAGTGGATTTGTGTGATGATGTTATTTTGTGCGTTGAAGAGCATAACCTTCTGGGATCTCTGTCTGCTTCTGTCGCAACCACTTCTCGTAGATTGAAACGAACTCAGAGGCTCAAGATAAAGTCATGTCCAGAATTCTGAAAGTGATGTCGGGGTTTCGCCCGGGTTCAAGGTAAACATAGGAAAGTATATCAGCACGATCCCTCCTGAAGGTCTGTTAATACCGAAACATACATTGTTCTTTGCTGAAGGATATCACAGATGTCCTTTTCTCACTGCTAATTATAAAGAGTCCAGAAAGTATTTTTAGTCCTCAATTCAAAAAGGTTAAGGTCAGCTCCCTTCGGTCTGAGTTTGAGAAGCTGTCCAAGGACTATGATCTTGATTTCACTCGGCTCAGCAATGAAGAATTTGTTTCTCTTTTAAAGCATTCTGCATCGCCAGAGTTTCAGGATGGTGCGAGCAACACGCTGTGCTTCCTTTATCTAGTCTATCTGCGCCTAGTGCGATTTCTCTTTCATCAAGCTATGGCTATGGCACGAGGCAATTTGATTTAGGATCTCCAAGGGGAACGATTGCGGGTAGATCAGCTGCCGGATTAAGCAGTCTTGGAGCACTCCAGGCTGGGTCAGGAAGCTATGCATCTCTTCAACCATATTCAGCAGCATATGCTCCAACGAGGAAATTTGGTATCGGCTTGCCTGGTGGGCATCTGAACAGCTCAATTGGCACAAGTTAGGAGATGGGTATACCCAACAGTGCAGTCAGTTCAGTTCTTGGGAAAAATGGTTAGCGCACAGTAAGTTGAAAACTGAAGGGACAGCCACTGCCACAGTCCAAAAGGCGAAAATTATTTGGAACCGCCTAAACAATACCGACAAAGGATTCCTGGGCAGTTATTACAGAGTTATGACCAAATAGCCAGTGCATCACAAGAAATGACCCATACTTAAACTCCATTTTAATACTGCTGCCTCCAGCGCCGCTTAGATAGATATTTTCTTGCATTTATTTCAGTACAGATTAGGGTAGAAGCTGTGACTCCATCAGATTGATCTGAGATCTGCTTGTAATAGATATTTTGCCTATTTAAACAACACTGTTCGTTGTTCAAAGGGTGAGAGGTGTTTTGATCGATAATCTGATTTTCATACTTGCTGTGTACACTCTGAGAGATTTAATAAACAGAGGTTGTTGGAACATGTGTGTTTGGACTGTCTAAATTTGGATTCGATGGCTAAAGAACAAGACTACAGAATTCTCGTGTTTCCTCATGGACTAATAAGTTTTCCTCATCTCTTTCTACAGTTGCTATGTTTGCTATATCGTATCTGTGTCATGATCTAAACTTGCAGGAAAAAAGAATAGTTCAGATGTCACTTAGCTGTGCTCTGCCCTCAATTCCTGCTTTTTCTCTATGTTTTCTTTCTAAATTAGCCCATAAATATGAATTCCTCTTAGGCTCATATTTGCACTAGTTTCCTCCGTATATGAATATTGTTGTAGGAATTTCTTAATTGCTCCTATAGAATATTCAGTCACGTTCCCTCTGTTAGCATGAATGAAAATTACTTAGCTGTCTTTCATTCCCTGACATCCGTTCCATCTTCATTCAAACCTGATATTATTCCTTGTGTAGCTATCCTGCTCTGTAGTCCCTTCTTTGCCAAAGAAAACACATCTTTCAGTCTGCATCCTTGACTCCATGCCCAATGTTCTAAACCTCTTACGCTTTGCATGCCAAACACTGCCGGTATTGATCATTCATCCCACCAAACTTAAACAAAAAACAATGTGCATAATAACTAGCCTGAAATCATTTCCTAAACAAAGCTAAATCCCGAAGAGAGAGCCCTCTCTGACTGCTGGTAGGCTAGGACCGGCAGTCCAAAGCTTGGTCCGTGGTTACCTCGGCCGTATCCCTTAAGGAGCCAAGGGACAATCTGAGTGTTAACAGGTTCCTCAAAGGAGGTTTTCACCTAGGATCTTTTCCCCTTTTTTTTTCTTTCTAACCCATTTATTGCCTCAAGGAGGTTTTTAATCAGTGAGCCAATATTAGGTGCCTCAAAAGAGGTTTTCACCTGATATTTTATTCTTTTCCTCTTATTTCTTAACTTTTTCATTTATTTATTCTATCCTACTCTATTTGAAAAAGGAAAATCTCTTTCAAGTATAGGAATACTTCCAATGCATCCATGCACATAACAAGATGACAGATAAACTCATGTGTAGGCTCGAAATATATGCTTTGACATGTACCTAAATATGAGAGACCAACAAATTTGACTGTGATGATATCAAGCACTGTTGAAGAATAGAGTGATGCTCCATCTTGTTGATTTTTTGGAAGCAAACCTCAATATATCTTTGATGTCCTTGGTTTGCTTCCTCATCTGGATCATTCTTCATTTCTTCTTTTTTTGTGCCATTCAAATCTTCTACTATTTGTTGATTATTCTCTTGAACGCATAAAGGATCGAATGGTAAACATGATGTAACTTTCTCAATCTCATGGGAATCTTCTATTTCTAAATTTTGTCCTTCAATGAAATTAAGAGAATCCCTTTTTTGCAATACTCTTCCTTATCTAAGATGAATACCATTTAGATAAAGAGGCATTGTTTCGAAGTATTGTACTTCAACATTGTAAGTGGGTTGAGCCACTTCCTTGTGTGGGTTTGGAAATGGTGGTATAGGCAGTTGAGTGGGAGTCGATCTTTGAGATGGATGTGGTTGAGGTTGTGGTTGTGGTGGAGGTGGATGGTAGGGATAACATGGAGTTGGGTATGGATGATATTGAGGAAAATATTTAGGATATTGTAGATTTATCCCATAAGTTACTTCCCAACCTCGTTGCAAAAATTGTTTTTGGGGTTGAGATGGCCATGGTTGTCAAGGAAAGAGAGTGTTACAATTAATTTTAGATGGATGTGCATAATCTTGAAATTATGAATTAGGTTCTTGCAACTTTTTAGGTTGACTAGGCTGCCATGGTATTCTTGGAGCTACATAACATAACTACTTTGGTGATTGACTTGCTCCATTTTCCTTTCGTAAACTTCCTTCAACCTTGGTAATGATGGGAAATATTTAATAGCTTGTGATTCTACATGGAAAACACAAATATCAACATATTCTTTTTTCTTATCTTGCATTTTTAACATATCTACTTGTCCGCTTAGACTGCTAAGAATTTCTATTTTGTATTTATCAAGCAAATTTCTAAGTTTAGCTTAACTTACTAATCTTGATGTTGATTTACCTACTCTTTCCCTTCCTTTTGATATGCACTTGCATGTTTAACAAATTACTTCAAATGATAATTGGTATATGCACCTTTACTCATGAGATCAATGAAATCAATCCACTCATTCCTAATTGTTCTAAGTAAGAGGTTTTTTAGTGTGTCAAATTCTGAATGATGCAATTTTTCCCTCTTAACATTAATCTATCTATTAGATCCTCAAGGCTCCAATCTTTCTTTTGAGTCATTCTAAAGATTTCTTCTTTAAGATCATGATATTTATATTTTTCTAGAAACATCTTTTGCATATCATTCCATGATATTATTGAATTAGTCCCAAACCCATGAACCATTTAAGAGCTCTACCCTTCAATGTTGCCAAAAATAATCTCAATTTTTGGGTGTTTAGTAAGTAACCATAAGATCTAAAAAGGATTTAAAATTCACATAGAAATGTTTACGGATCCTATGACCTCATAACAGGGAAGTTAGGAAGAAGGATGGAGGCATGTTCTTCATATGAACATCGTTATTAGTATCTTGAATGGGAAATCCACTTTCCGCATTGTCATCATCTCCATCCATTTCTCCTACCTTATATATCACCTCCTCTTCTTCTAACTGCAAAAGTGGATGGTGACGTGGCTCTTACTGCATCACGTGATCAAGTGGGGGTTGTGGTATTGAAGATTTTTTTTTTGTTTTTATGATTTTTTTATAATAAAAACACTAATGCAATGCATTTTCTGTTTTTGAAATGAAAAATGCCTAATGCAATTTTCGTGTTTGTAGAAATGGATCAATTAAGGAAGAAAAAATGCATACTTTGACACCTCCCTGATAACAGTGCTGAAAAGTGATGAGCCCTAGTATTACAACAAGAATGTTGCAACTCCCAAGGCTACCAGCTTAAATTATCAACCCAGGGTTCATACAAATTTAAGAGGTGTCGACACTATATGTGCAACATGAAATGTGTTTTTCGTTCATTCATCTGATGTAATTCCATACAAAATTAAGAGGTTACAACAACGTATGTGTAGTAGATGGTGTAATTATACCTAAGTTAGTGCAAGAGACTATAGTACTCTATGCTTGTAGAAAGAGAAAGCACAACTAATCCTAATTGTAGAAATGGAAATCTACTTGCTTTTATAGAAAGGAAACCTAATTACTTTTGTAGAGAAGAAGTCCTAGTTACTTTTGTAGAAAAGAAAGACTATTATACTTTTCATGAATGCAAATGCTAATCCTACTTACAAAAATGTAAACATTAACCTATCTGCAAAGTGTAAATGGTGCATTGAAATGAAACCTAGTCTATGTAATAGAAATAACAATGTTGGAAGTGGAAACCCTAGCTTAATATTTATGAAAAAAAATCTAATCATGAATTCATTCTTCAATCACTACATTCAAGATATATTTTTTCAATAGAGTTCACAAGGTGCTTCATAATGTAACCATGAAAATCATCATTATGATCTTAAAGTCATGAATCTATCCATTAATCCAAATTGTAGAGGTGAATTTCAATGGAGAAGAGGCAAGGCTTAAAAATTATTTGGTCTTACTTGATCAAGGATTCAGAACCCAAGGGTCATGATTCAATCCTAAGAGACAAAAACCAAGATTTTGCAGAAAATATGGTCAAGTTTACACATGCTACAAGGCTGCTACTCCTTGAGATAACTTGTCGAATTACCAAGAAAATCAAATGAAAATGAGATGGGAATTTTTTTTTATAAAGTAGGATTTCCTAGAACTCCATTCCAAGTGAAATCACTAAAGATACCCTTGTTACCATGTGCTAAAAAATAACATAAACTTACTACTCTAAAAACTGGAAATTCAAGAATTAGTGAGCTAGTTAACCTATCAAATGCCTAACCTAATCAAGTGAAACTTCTATGGGATAAATGTTGTTATTAACTTGAATGTTTTTATGACCCAATTTAGATTTAATCAACTCAAATGAAGTTCATTAACATGTTCTAAAATACAGTAGAAAATTATTACTATTTTGCTACAAGGGACTTCCAAAAATTCTAGATTTGTGAACTAGTAAACCAATCCAAGTAGCTCAATGATGAAGATTACTTTTCAAAGTTGTTATAAGGATGCATCATGATTTTGACTCTATAAATAACCTTCAAAAGAAATCATTTCAATCATTTGACGAATTTAACCTACAACAAAAGAAGCATGAATATTAAATACAAAAATAAGAGATGCAAGTGAAAAGGGCATTCAAAGAAAATTGTACAAGAGGGCTCTGAGGCTCCTGGGATGGAAAAGCCCAAGGATACATAGAGACCTATGAAGCAAAACAAGCTTTAGAAGCTAAAAATGACACCAAACTTCATTATTTGAATTAATTCAAGCACATCTTTGTTAGAAATGAAAGTGGAGTTACTGAATAACAAGTTTTCTCCACAAGAAGACTAAGAAATACCAATTTGTAGAAGAAAATTCGAATTGGTACTTATATAAAGTGATCAAGAAGAATTATCCTTGAAAGGAGGAAAATTTTCCTTCAAAAATCCCTCAAAAAGGGAATCCAGTTCCCAACACTAAAATATTCATTAAATGATAGGGAACGCGTTCCTAGATTTTCTCAATTAGTGGAGCTCCATATTCTGTTAATAATTTCATGATATTTTGTTGATTTATGATTTAATCTTGCTTCATCCTATGTTAGGGAAAAATTCCCTATATTATCTCATTCATAATTTACTCAATATTTTACAAGGCACATAATAAGCAAGGATAAACAAAATTCCTAAGGACCCATTAATACTACAAATTAACTCTATGATGTGCAAGTAAGGGGGTCAAATACACGTTTTAAGTGCCTATAAATAATAAAATGGTCCTAATAAAATAAATAATTATGGGTCCCATAACATGGATCATTGTGAAATAACTATAAAAGAAAACAATGATGTCTATAAAACTTAATGATTGTTTCCAATGTAATTCACTAATCTATTGTCAATGCAATTCATTTACAAAAACAGAACTTTGTCATGTCAAGTTCAAGGATCCTTTGTTACTTTAGTTGAGTTAAAGGATCCTACCCATGATGAATTGTTGTAATTCACGTAACCAAGTCTCAACCTTCAACTTGTATACAATTGACCAAAAGAAACATTTGTTTTGATCAATGCTCTTGACCAACAAAGCACATAATCGACTATGTTTGCATTAGCTTTAAATCCTAATTCAAAATGGATTATAATATTATAATTCATTAAGAAGAGACTATTTGATAAGGAAGTTCAATTTATTTAGTTGAAAATTGATGCAATATCTAAAACCCATAGGTTCACCAGTGAATAGAGGTTCATCATACCCAATATGTGAAGTGAGCGATGCTAATTCATAGATTCCATGGATTAGATTAATTTTGATTTTGACCCCTAATTACTATCCTAGAAAACTCTACCTTGAATATTTTCTCAAAATATTAGGCAAGCACAAATAATTTGCAACAATAATCTACATTGAAAGTATTTACCTTGTAGAAGTCGCAATGTACAATCAACTTATAGTTTTAGTGTAGACCTATAACATCCCTTTAGGACAACCTTAGGTCACCTCTGGGTCACAATCCTTTCCTTCATTATTAGACTAAAGTCAAGTTATTTCTTCATCCCACAAGTTGTTGACTTGTTTTGACCTTTAAGCCTAAGCCTAGGGTGGAACAATCCCTCTATCTCCTTTCTATTCTACCCATGAGCTTCAAACGCAACCATTTCTCCAGGAAATGACATTGACAAAGGGAAGCTCCCTTTCACCACTTCTTGCAAATAGAGAGTCTATGATACCATTTGCAATTTCACTTGTGCCATTCTTTTTTATCCTTTTTCTCCACCTGGAGTTGACTCTAGTATCATTCCACATAACCATTTCATCTTCAACACCTTTACTACATCTAGCTACTCAACATTAAAAGGAAACATTGACCATCTCTTCACTTGAGTGTGGAAATATAGTGTATATATATAGCACAAAATTTTACAAAATATTGGCTCAAAGAGTCCCTATATCTCCCTTTTCTTTTTGTGTATCTATCTATATATATATTTTGATTTTTTGTTTTTGAAAGACAATGATAAAATAGCTACAACATCATCTTGTAAGAAAGAATTCTCCAATTGATGAAAATTAGTTATACTACCAGGTTGAAGGGATTTGAATGGGTGTTACAACATCAATTGTTACAACATTTTCATAAGATTTAACATTCACAACTACTATGACATCTATTGTTTCAACATCTGTTGTTACAACATCCACTGTAATGGATACTATTTGAGTAGTTTTAGTAGTAGTAGTTGTTAGAGCATCAAATTTTACAGAAGTTTCAATATTTTCAACAATAATGGGTGTTATGGCATCAACTTTTACAACATTTTCAACAGATTTGACATTGACAACTATTATGGTATTTGTTATTACAACATTCTGTGACAACCCCACCCATGGTTTTGTCATAAAATGAATTGTAAATAATTTTTACACATGTGAAATTAAGAAAAATGGACTGAGTCAAAGGGACATGGATTCCCGATTCAGGAACATCTCTTATTTTATATTTATGTATTTACTTAATTTATAAAATTCTATATTTTGCGAAGACTTCTAGAAATTGTTGGAGATTAAGTAGTTAGGATAGATTCCTAGAATTGAGAAGATTTCTCTCAACTTCCTCCAAATATCAAGGAAGGAGTTTTCTCTTTGAGGATTTCGAGATATTTATTCCCCAGAATAAATAGCCATGTAATTCATTTGTAAGCCCAAGTTTGGACAGAAATTAAATTAGTAAATGTTATGTTTTCTTTTATGAGAAATTCCTAATTTGGTCCCTACATCAATTTTGGTATCAAAGAATATTTGAGTGATGGCTCCATTGAAATTTGTAAGAGTGGAAGTGTTGGTCCTGTGAGAATCGTTGTGCGTCTCTTCTCATTAATGCTTCGAGGTGATAATGAAGAATACGTACTGCGTGATTGGACACTACGTGGAGACTATAGACTGCGTGGAGATTGTGTCGTTGAAGACTACGTGCAGAATTAAGTTTGGTGTTTGCGTAAGAGCTAATTTGTGTGAGAGGTTCTGTGATTGATCATTGAATCAAGAAATAAGGAAACAATATTTCGAAATGGACGGTTCGACCTTAGTACATTTGAGTTGATTTTCCTGTAATGTGTAAAGCTTGTAACTAGTGTTGATCATCTATGTGAAGTCTTTTCTAAAAAACAAAAACTGAACTCACTATATTTTCATCCTCTAATAAGTTCTCCAAAATGCACTTCCTTAGAAAAATGTTAAATCGAAAGAATGAAAAGTAAATATTTTATCCATTAAGTTAGTGGATAAAGAGGCTTCATTATCAAAATCAAAATATATTAATTAAATAAATTATTTGATTTTATAGGTTTAAAAAAGCCATTTTGTAGGTGAAATGCCTATGGTGAAGAGTGGATTGGTAATATTGGTACAATTATTATTGTATTCCACATTTAGTTGATGCTAAAAAGTTTGCTTCAATTTACTATTGCTACATTGGAGGAGTCCTAATCACGGTATGTGTTATTTCATATTTTGCTTTGAATATAAGATTTAAAGAATTTGTAAAATATTTAAAAGGGTGAAGCTATATGATCTGATGTAGAATATTAGTTTTCAATGCTAAGATCTTACTAATATTATAAACAAAATGCTTTCATTGTGCTTAAGGATTCATGGATTTTTTGTAAGTGAAATGAAGAGTTTTTATGTTAATTTTATAAGAAATTTAACATAAATCAGAAATTGAACAACGCCATAAACATGTATAGAAAATCATCAAAAACACATTACAAAAAGCACATGAAAAAGGAGTTCAGCCCTCCTGGGCTATGTCTCGTTGGTCCAGCTTCCAATGGCTTAGGCCTCCCTATTATGGTCAAAATTATAAAAATTTGTGTTTACAATGCTCAAATGATTATGAAACCTACTCCAATGAGTCTAGAATACTCACAAATGGCTATCTAGCCTCTTTTTCCATCCAATTTGGTGGAAAACTAAAGACATTATGACTTTCCCTTGTTTTCCCACTATTCGTTCCACAAATTGCTCCACATCCGACAAGAACCCACAATTTCGCTCCAAAACTCTACTAACTAAGCAAGAATTTTTCCGTGCAGTGGACCATAATCCATCGTCATTGACTATCCATCGCAAATCGCAATCGACGGAGTCCCGTAGTCTTATGGACTGTGAACCACGCAGGCAATATGCGATTATGATTCAACGGACTTGAAAAAACTCTTAATCAGAGCTTATAAATGTATCGCGTCCGGGATCCTTTCACAATTGGTAGAGTACCGAGGTCTTGTATATGTGAGACTTTGCACTGTGTTGCAATTTTCAATTGCGATATTGCATCACAACCCAAACCTATCGGGGTTGATTCTGTAGTTTCGTGCGAGATGTATGATTGCATGGAAACCCAGTACCTTTCGGGAGCTGATTCTGTAACACCTTCCTTCACCGATATGTGATTTACGAAATACAAGGACCAATGGTAGCCTGCCACTTGGTGCCTCCCGATTCGCTGATGGAAGCTACCATATCATTTAATCATGTGAGCAAGTCAAACCTGAACTTTGACTTGCTCTAGCTTCTTCATATGATCTTGGATTTGAGTTTTGTGTGCACAATTAGAATCATAATGACAAGCTCTTCGATCTGAAGCTAAGTTTAACAAAATTCTGTCACTTTTATTTTTTGAGCCTAATTTTGAGCACCTGATCACTCCTCCCCATTGGAAGCCTTTTGGGCCCCAAAAGGATCACTTTCAATTGTTCAGTAGGTGAGGGTACAATTCCCTCACCTTTCTAACCTTTATCCATTTGGCTTTTGAAGGAATTGTACCCTTGAGCCCCACTCGAAGATAATTGATATTTCCACTTTTTGATGTCTTTGTTCTTATGTCAATTATAGTGTCTTGTTGAAGCACATCAAGGAATTCTGGAGAAAAGTCTTCAATAGATGAAATTTGAATATTCTCTCCTTGATCTTCAATCAAAGGAGGCTCATACAACCATAAATTTTCAACATTAACAGCAACATAAATTTTCATATATGAAGGCAAATCCAACGTGAAGGCATTGTTACCAATTTTTCCAAAATTCTGAATGGACCATATCTAATTGGTTTGAGATTTATACCTTCTCCTTGGAGCCTCTCTTTGTTAATGTGAAGCCAAACTTCATCACTAACTTGGAACTTGTGATCTTGATGATGCTTTTCATGCCTTTCTTTGTACTTGCCTTGGCTTTTATCAAGTTGTTCTTGGACCTTTTGGTGTACTAATTGTATTTCTTCAATGAACTTTATTGCTTTCTCTATGTCACTATGACCTTCAATGGAAACATTTTTTCTAAAAAAAAAATCCAAAGGAGATTTAGGCAAGTATCACATGCTTGCCTCAAATGGAAAAGTTTGAGTGGAAGGATGCTTGGCTTAGTTTTAAGCATGTTGACTATAGTGCAACTGTTCATCCCACAACTTAGGATGCTTGCTACAATACCCACGCAAAATATGTATCATTGTTCTATTTTCTAACTTTGTTTAAACATTGTTTTGTGGATGAAAGGCGGTACTCTTTTTCAATTTCATTTTAATGAATCCCCACAAGTTTGACTAAAAATTCCCCACAAATCGATAATCTCAATCACTAACAATGGATGTGGGAAATCCAAAATGCACCCAAACATTCTGAAAGAATAATTGAGCAGTGTGTTTAGCTGTAACTTGCTTTTTACATGGCATCAAAATACACATTTTGTTGAACCTATCCACAACTACATACAAATAATCATAACCTCTTTTTGACAATGTAAGACCTCCTACAAAATCCATAGAAACACTCTCCCACGGTCATGAAGGAACCGTAAGTAGTGTGTAGAATCCTAACTTCCTATTACTAGGCTTACTGATTTCACATAATGAACATCCCTTAATCAAAAAAGACATGCTTTCAAGCATACGAGGCCAATAACAATACCTTTGTAGATGTGCCACCATCTTAATTACATTGAAATGACCAGCAATAAGAGAAGTATTTTACTCTCTTATGATGTTAACTCTTTCTCCTTATAGAATACAAAGATTGCTAAGATGGTACAACAAGTTATCATGTAAATGATAATCCAATTCCTCTACTTGGTTACCTTGACTCAATATTGCATAAACATCTTGAAAGTCATTATCTAATGCATATTGCTCAATATAACTTTCATGTAAAACAATATTATGTTGGAGTAAAGTAGCTTCACTAACAATTAGCCTAGAAATCATATCAGCAACTTTATTGTAGATAACTTTCTTATACTTGATTACCAAGTGGAATTTTTGAAGGAAACCCATCCATCAAAAGTGCCTTGATTTCTACAACTTTGATTGAGATTGCAAGTATTTCAATGGTTGATGATCAGTGTGAATGACCGTTTCCTTACCCATCATGTAGTGTTTCCATTTTTTCACACTTTTCACCAATGCGTACAATTCCTTATCATATGTAGGATAGTTAATCATTGCACCATTAAATTTTTCCGAATGAAAACAGATAGGCTTACCATGTTGCATGACGACTGCATCCATAGCATAGTCACTATCATCTATCTAAATATCAAATCACTGCCTCATGTCTGGAAGTGTGAGTATGGGAGTTGTACTGATCTTTTAATTCAACCCATCAAAGGCCTTTTATTTTTTGCCTCCCCAATGAAAAACCTTTTTCACACTTATCAACAAATGCAGAGTGGCTATAAGAGAAAAAACAACAATGAATTTTCTCCAATATTGGGCTGCTCCCAGAAAAATTCTTACCTCTATAATTGTCTTAGGCCTTGGTCAATTTACAATTAAATCAACCTTGGAGGGATTTCAACTCACCTCCTCCAACAATATGACCCAAGTAAACTAAAGAAGTCTTTCCAAACTCTCACTTTGACATCTTAAGATACAACTATTCTTTTTCAAGACATCGAGTACTTTTCTTACATGCAAGACATGTTCATCATGGTATTTACTGAAAATTAAGATGTCATCTAATTAGACTATGACAAATTCATCAAGAAATGGACTCAACACATCATTCATCACACACATGAATGTAACAGGAGAATTACATAAACCAAACGACATAACTAGCTATCCAAACAAACCCTATTTTGTTTTGAATGATGTATTCCAAATGTCTCCATCAACTATTCTAATTTGATGGTAGCCACTTCTTAAGTCCAACTTAGTAACATACTTTGCAACTTTCAATTGATCCAACAAATCATCTATTCGAGGTAGTGGGTAATGGTTCTTTACCATAATTTTGTTTAATGCACAAAAGTCCACACACATGCGCCATGTTCCATCCTTCTTTGGCACCAAGACAATAGGTGAACCACAAGGTGAGGAATATGGTATGATGATCCCTTTGTTGAATGACTCTTGGATTTGCGTCTCAATTTCTACGCTTTCCATCACTAACATCCTGTACATGCCAATGTTTGAAAGAGGAAAATATTGTTGCAACTGTATCTCGTGTTGGATTCCTCTCTTGGGAGATAAACCCTTTGGTTCTTGAAACATTTAGTCATATTGGTTGACTACGTCAACCAATTCAGATTTCAAATTCAAATCACAACCTTTAAAAGCTTCATTATCAACATCATTTTTGGGTTTGATCATGAGAAGCAAAACATTCTTGCTCAAATTCACTAGTCTTTTCATCTTCCCTGCATTAACAAGTGAAAGATTTGTTTTCTTGTTGTGAGCTCCCACAATATATTCTACTCCATTTTTTGGATAAATGATGTTTATTTTCATGTGAACGGAAGATATATTTTTGGTCATAAAAGTACGGGCTGCCCAAAATGATGCCACATATATCTAACAACACAATGTTAAGCTCCACTTCATCTATGAATTTTGCAGTGATAACGAATTTCAGTTTACACTTTCTCATAACCTGCAATTGCGCATTGTCACATACCCATCCAAGTGGATACAGTTCATGATGTGGAACAATTTCTAGATTTAAACTCTTGATAATGTTTTCAGAGATAAGATTGGCTTGAGAGATGATTGAAAATGTATCAATCTTGTTATGTTTTGGGATTACCCTTATGTTAAACAATTCTATTCTTCTCTTTTCATTTGGAGTTTCATTTTGTGAGTCTGAAGAACTAATGTTGGCAATGGCTTCTTTCACTTTTAATCCCATGGTTGTGATTTTAGTTTCATCACCCGAATCAGATCCCAAATCCTATTGAGTGGTTGAAGTTGTCTTCTGTTTTCCCTTGTTGTTGTTTCTTTTTGGTCTCATTTCGGGATGAAGCTTTCAATAGTGAGCTTCATCGTGACCCTCTCTGGAATGGTGTTTGCATGTAATTTTCTCTGCTTCTTTTTTGATAGACACATTTTTCTTTTCCTTCCCTTTGAAAGCCTTTTCTTTTCCCTTACACTTAAATAACTTTTTACTACCTTCTTCTAGGGTGTTTTTCCCTCTTGCCTCAAGATGAGTGGCTTTCACACACACATCATCTAAATTATTGGGATTAAACATTAAGATAGTATGCCTAAGGTAACTGTGTAAACCCCCTATGTACTTTAGCAAAGTGTCATGTGACTGAAAATCTACATCTAAAATCAAAGACCTTTTTTCTGAATTCTTGTGTGTAGTCTTGTACATTTTTACTTTTAAGTTGTCTAAAGTTCTGCCAATTCATGATGACTTTTTGCATATAAGCTAGAGGGTAGAATTGTCTTTTAATTGTAGCAATGAAATCATTCCAAGAAATTGAGATCTTACTATGTTTTTTCATCTCCTCTTGGGTCTTTGATTCCCACCATACTACTATTGCACCCTCCATTCTCAAGTAAGCTAACTGAATTTTTATGTCATCCTCTTGAAGGTTTTGAATCCTGCAATAGACCTCCAACTAATGAACAATTATCAAGCTTCTCTACATTCACTTCACCATTATACATGGGCAACTTGAATTTAACATCAAGTTTTAAAAAAGGTGATTTACCAGTTCCTTTGAAGAATGATGATGAGTATGAGTAAGGGTTGTATTAGTGGAAGAGTGTGAAGATGCTTGTGAAGAAGAAGATGAATAAGATGGTGGAGAGGGTGGAATTTTGCCTCAAATTCCATTACCTACTTTTCCATTATGTCCTCCTGAAGAGCATTCTCCATTGCGAGGTTTGGAAATTTCTCCTTGCAACCTGGTATTCCTCTCTTCATAGAGGACCTTCACCATCTATGTCATATCAAAGAAAGCCTTTTTGAAGGTCTTCTCATCTTCTATCATGTTTGTAGGTTCTCCTTCATGAGACATGATCTCTGGAGTCTCAACTGTAATATGAGGTTGAACTGGTGTTTGTAGGTTCTCCTTCCCCTTGACCCAACTTTAGGGGTTCCAATCAGCTTTCCTTCACCTCTTTTGAGCTTTAACCTTGTAAGCATGACATAAACTTGCAAAAAATTAAACCCTTCTTTCACAAAGAAAACCTAGTGCTCTAATACCAAACTGATCTGATTTAGAATATTATTTTGTAGTGCTAAGATCTTCTTCAGATTATAAACAAAATGCCTTCATTGTGCTTAAGAATTCATGAATTTTTTGCAAGTGAAATGAAGATTTTTTATGTTAATTTTATGAGAAATTTAACATGAATCAGAAACTGAATAGCAGCATAAACATGTATAGAACATCATCAAAAACACATTCCAACAAGCACATGATAAAGGAGTTAACCCCTCTTGGGCTACATCTCCTTGGTCTAGCTTCCAATGGCTTAGGCCTCTGTATTATGCTCAAAAGTGTTAAACTCTGTGTTTACAATGCTCAAATTCTTCTGAAACCTACTCCAATGAGTCCAGAATACTCAAAAATGGATATCTATCCTCTTTTTTCATCCAATTTGGTGGAAAACTGAAGAAGTTATGACTTCCCCTTTTTTTTCCCACTATTCGTTCCACAAATTGCTCCACATCCGACAGGAAGCTACAATTTCGCTCCAAAAATCCACTAACTGCGCGAGAATTTTGCCACTTCATGGGCCATAATCTGTCAGAATCGACTATCCATCACAAATCATAGTTGGTGGAGTCCTACAGTCTTATGGATTGTGAACCAGGTGGGCGATATGTGACTGCGATTTAGTGGACCTAAAGGAACTCTTGACTAGAGATTATAAATGTATCGCGTTTGGGATCCTTTCATAATTAGCAGAGTACCGAGGTATTTTATATGTGAGAATTTGCACCGTGTTGCGATTTTTGATTGCAATATCACATCACAACCCAAATGTGTCGGGGTAGATTCTGTAGTGTTGCGAAAGATGTGTGATCGCATTGCAACTCAGTACCTATCACGGACCGATTTTGTAACACCTCCCTTCACTGATGTATGATTTGTGAAATATGGGGCACCTCCCAATTCACTATTGGAACTTGCCATGTCATCCAATCCTACCATGTGAGTGAGTCAAACTTGAACTTTGACTTGCTTTAACTTTTGCATACAAGATCATATTTGAGTGTCGTTTGCACTATTGGAATCAGAATGACGAGTTCTTTGATCTGAAGCTAAGTTTTACAAGATTCTGACACTTTGATTTTTTATCCTAATTTTGAGCACCTGATCACTATAATAATTGAGAGTGATTATTTATAAAGTTGTGTAAATATGACACATAGAGCTGGACGTTCCATGGGAGCTAGAATTTGTTGAGGAAGATAAGTTGCCAACCAAGTCTCACTTGATAAATTAAGACATATTCAAACGAGACTAGATGTATTGGAGACAACACGTAGAAGAGATGTTGACACTAGTGATATCAGCGACGTAGAAGAAACCCCAGAAGAAGAAGCTAAAGAAGAAACTCTAGAAGAGAAAATGGTCAAGACGATCATGGGGATAAGCAACAAATCGATATTGGAAGTGCCTATGTATGATGGAAACATAAATATTAAAGAATTGGTCGACTAGATCAGTGCCATGGATAAATATTTTGACTATGAAAATGTAACTGAAGAGAAGAAAGTTAAGTTCACGGTAAGCAGATTAAAAGGACATGTTGCTTTATGGTGGGACAGTGTGCAAGATGAGTAGAGAAAATAAAGGAAAAGGGAAGATCACTAGTTGGAATCAGATTTTATCCAAGTTCAAAGGCAAATCTCTTCCTCAAGACTATGAGTTAATTTTTTTTCGACATATGCAAAATCTTAAGCAGAAATTCATTTCTATATACAAAATAATTTTATAAATTAAGTATAAGTTATGGTCATGTGGAAGTAGATGATGAAAATTTAGTTAGATATATTAATGGCCTAAGATTTGAAATACAAGATGAATTGGATATTTTGTCTCTGAAAACTATTGAAGAAGCCTATCAAATAGCCCTCGAGATAAAAGAAAAATTGGCAAGGAAGCAGATTCAAAGAGGAAGAGGATGAAGTACTGTACGGAGCATAAGAAAATAAAGCAGAGGACTATCAAGTAGAGGATATTCAAGTGGAAGATTTCCCATTCAAAAAGAAGAAGGCAACAATTCACATAAGGCATAATCACCATCGAGAGGAGATTTTAGAGGACGAAGACCATATCAAAGACGTAGAGGTAGATATTTTATGGTAAGATTTTATACATGTAATCAAGTTGTCCATATATCTAATGAATGTATAGAAAGATCTTCTAGTTAGGGTAGCAAACATATGGCACAAACTAATAAAAAAAGTGTACAATCCTCTACACATGAAAATGCACCTAAAACGATGAATCCTTAATGATGAAAATAACTTTATTAACCTATCCTAAAGAAGTAAAGGAGCCTACACAAAGGAAAACATTGTTCAAAATTGTCTATAAATGAGGAATGAAATGTTGTAAAGTCATTATTGATAGTGGAAGCACTAATAATCTAGTATCCATAGAAATGGTAGAAAAGCTAAACTTAAGGAAAACTAAACATCCTACTCCCTACAAACTCTCATGGTTGAAAAAGGGACATCAAATACTAGTTAATGAACAATGTGAAGTGGAGTTTCAGATAGGATGCTATAAATATAAAGTTCTTTATGATGTTATGCCTATGGATGTGTGTCATATTTTGCTTGGAAGACCATGGAAATATGATAGAAAAAATACATGATGGAAGGAACAACACCTATACTTTTGAACGGGATGAAGAAAAACATTTACTCTTTCCTTTGAGGAATGAAAAAGAACTAGAAGAAGAACAATGAAAGGTAATGTTACTTAGTGGAAAATAGTTCATTCAAGAAATCAAGCACGACGTGATAAAGTTTGCTTTGATTGGTAAGCCAAAGTAGTCCTCACAAGCACAAATATGAATGACCTTCCAGAAGAAATTAAAAATATGTTGAATGAATTCATTTATATTGTAGTGGATGACTTGCCTGATAAGTTTCATCCCATTAGAAGTATCATACATCATATTTATCTCATTCCAGGTGCCAAACTTCCAAACAAAGCAACCTACATAATGACTCCAAAGGAGAATGAAGAGATTAAAAATCAAGTTCAGGAATTGTTGGATAAGGGTATCATTTGAAAAAGCTTAAGTCTATGTGTTGTTCCAATATTTTTAACTCCAAATAAGTATGGCGGATGGGCAATGTGTATAGATTCTCGAGCAATCAAAAAAATCACAATAAGGAACAGGTTTCCATAAACTCATATTGATGATCTTGTAGATTGTCTAAGTGGTGCCTCATATTTTTCTAAAATAGATTTAAAAAGTGGATATCATCAAATGAGAATCAAAGAAGGTGAAGAATGGAAAACAACACTCAAAACTAATAATGACTTATATTAATGGTTGGTAATGCCCTTCAGACTTACCATTGCTCCCAGTACCTTTACGAGGTTAATGAATGAAGTCTTAAAATAATTCATTGTGAAATTTGTTATAGTTTATCTTGATGATATATTAATTTACAGTCAATCAAAATAAGAGCACCTAAGACATCTTAAGATGGTTTTGAATAAGTTACAAAAAGAAAGATTGTTAATCAATTTAAAGAAGTTTAGTTTCATGAAAAAGCAATTATTGCATTTGGGTTTTGTGATTTCAAAGGAAGGATTAAAGGTGGATCAGGAGAAAGTGAAGGCTATAATAATTGGCCAACCCCAAGAAGCATTTCAGAGGTAAGAAGTTTTCATGGACTGGCAAGTTTTACAGAAAAATTATCAAGAATTTTAGTCATATATGTGCTCCAATTGTAGAAACTATTAAACAAAGAAATAAACAATTCCATTAGACAGAATTAGCTAATAAAAGATTCCAATTATTAAAGAAAAATATTACAGAACAACCTATTTTAGCATTGCCAAATTTCAACAAGTTGTTCCAGGTTGAGACAAACACCAGTGGAACTGTAATAGGAGTTGTTCTAAGTCAAGCGGGAAGACCAGTTGTCTACTACAACGAAAATCTCAATGAAGCCAAGCAAAAATACTCTTCTTATCATAAATAATTTTATTCCATCATACAAACTTTAAAAAAATGGAGACATTATCTCATGCTAAAACAGTTCATCCTTTACACAGATAATCATGCTTTACAATACATCAATAATCAGACAAAATTGAGTCAAAGACATGTTATATGGATTGAATTCTTACAAAAATTTACATTTTTTTATCAAGCATAAGAATGGGAAGTCAAATAAAGTAGCAGATCCAATAAGTACTGTAGAAAATCATGTAGATTCACAAGCTCATATAATCTACTAAAACAAGAGACAAGAATCTACTTCTACTCTTTACAGTGGAAGCACATAAAGATCGAGCAAAAAAATAATTGATAAGAGGAAGAACATTAATGGTGCATAACACAATAAATATATGAGGAAAGTCAGAACTCAAAACCCCACTATATATATTGCATTAATCATAAATACAATATGATAATACAATGCTCATTCTCATGAGAACAATCCCACCACTTAGTAAAATCAATCTCCAGCTCACAAGGAAGCTTTTAGCCAACACAGCCAATTATCTAGCTCTCCAAGCCCCTATTTCCTTGTGCCCTTCGTCAAATAATTTGGATGAATATAATTTTCTCTGCTCAACCTTGATCTTAACCTGCACAAGTATTTCCTATCCTCCGCTCGATGACTTCCTTTGGCCAATACTTAGCCAAATTTCCAAGCCTCCAAGCTTCTAATTGTTTGCACAATTCCTGAGAGAAATAACCTGTATTTAAAGGGAAATTCATCATCCATAACTGTGCAATCCCTTCTAGGTTTAGTTCTTGATTGCATGCACCATCTGTACAACTTAGAAAATTATACAACAACTGGTACATTGTCCCTGCACTCTAGTCTCAACTGGGTCTTTCTCATAATTGACATGCATGACTTTCTGATGAGGGAATCTTCAGTTAACTGGAGTAGCACTAGTTGAGTGCATTATGCATCAATTGACTGTTAACTCACTAATAGTTCCTCAAACAATTTGGAACTAATTTAACTAGACTTAACTAAGTAAACTGAGTTAACTAATTACAACTCATACTTAACTCATCCTGGACCCATATAATATAGGGAGAACATATACATGACTTCAAAAATACTTCCAAATCGAAATTCCTAAGTTAACTAAGTCAACTCACTCTAGTTAACTATTACAAGTTGCTATGAGAATAAAATTTGATTTTAATTCTCAGTTTAATTCAAGGACAAATTAGACTAGAATTTATGGATTCTATTTTTATCATTTCTTGTTGTTATTTTCAACACTCCCTCTCAACAACAAAGGAATTCAACTCGATCTTGATCTTAAACCTTTGGAATGTTTTGCATGCAACACTTCTCTCTAGTGTTGTTGCTCCAACAACTCCAGAAACAAAAAACATCCAACCTGAATCAGAATGATGCCTTTGTCATGAAAGTCTCTGACTACTATTGCTTTTGTTGACTAAAAACTTTTTGCTTTTTTTGACTTTTCCTTTCTGAATTGTTGTCAACCCTTCTCTATGCTTCTTCAGTATCTTACTTCTCTAGCCTATGTCACTTTGATCTTTGAGTGCATCAATCCCACTGGTTCCTCCTTCTACTATGTACTTTCGACTCTCGTAGCAAGGTACGATCCATGATATAAAACCACTCAATGGACCCTGCCCAATTTCATCCTTCTTGGGACTATCACTTCAAATCACCCCACCTCACACCTGGATGTATGGTTGCATGTGATCCTTCTACCTACTTGGCTCAAAATTTCCCCCTACTAGAGGTCTCTACATGACTAGATGCCTCCACTCAGTCTCTTCTCAACTTCTCCAATTGTGGTTGCTCCACAATTGTCTGAGACTTCTTCTAAGACTACTTCTTCTCTACTTGAGTGGATCTCTCCACTTGGTCTCCTCTTAGCTTCTCTAGTTGTGGTTGCTCCACAACTTTCTGAAGTTGTTTCAGAGGCTTCTTATGGGGCTACATGTTGAGAGGTAATTTACTCTCAATCTCAACCACCAAGTCTCTAATATTTTCCTTGCTCCTCAAGGCTTTGCATGCATATTGTACCTCATGTGCATACGGGTTCTTGGCTAGCACACCAATCTATTCCATATGTCCTGTCATCATGAAATTTTCTGGAAAAACAGTTGATTTTAAATCAGTGATATCTCCCTCATTAGAAATCCGATTTGACCGATTTGTTTTTTGAATTTGGGTATTTTTTCACAAGGAATCCAAATATTCTATCCATTTTTGAAAATTTTGAACAAAAAATTTCATATCTGCTCTGCAAACTTGTGGCCGAAAACTCAAAAATACCAATTCTCCTCTAGTATATTGTTCTCAGCATCGATACCATGTGGAAAATCCTGTAGATTCACAAGCTCATGTAATATTCTAAAACAAGAGACAAGAATATAATTCTAATATTTACAGTGGAAGCACATAAATATCGAGCAAAACAATAATCGATAAGAGGAAGAACTTCAATGGCACATAACACAATAAATATCTGGGGAAAGCCACAACTCAAAACCCCACCATCTGTATTTCATTAATCAGAAATAAAAGATGATAATACAATGACTTTTCCAACAAGAACAATCCCAACACTTAGTAAAATCAATCTCCATCTCACAAACAAGCTCTTGGCCAACACTTAGCCAATTCTCCAACTCTCCAATCCCATATTTCCTTGCACCCTTGGTCAAAATATTTGGATGAATAAAATATGCTTTCTCAACCTTGAGCTTAACTTGGACAAGTATTTCCTATCCTTCGCCTGATGACTTCCTTTGGCAATACTTAGCCAAATTTCCAAGCCTCCAAACTTCTAATTCTTTACACAATTCTTGAGAGACTTAACCCGTATTTAAAGGGAAATTCCTCATCCACAACTACACAACCCCTTCTAGGTTTAGTTCCTGATTGCATGCACCATCTGTACAACTCATAAAAATATACAACAAATAGTACATTGTCCCTGCACTCTAGTCTCAACTGGGTCTTTCTCATAATCAACATGCATGAATTTTTGATGAGGGAATCTTCAGTTACCTGGAGTAGCACTAGTTGAGTGCACTAATGCATCAACTCACTGTTAACTCACTATTAGTTCCTCAAATAGTTTGGAACTAATTTAACTGGACTTAAATCAGTAAAATGAGTTAACTAATTACAACTCATATTTAACTCATCCTTGATCCCTATAATAAAGGGAGAACATATACACAACTTTAGAAAGACTTCCAACTTGTAATTCCTAAGTTAAGTAAGTCAACTCACTCTAGTTAACTATTACAAGTTTCTATCAGAATAAAGTTCAATTTTAATTCTCAGTTTAATTTAAGGACAAATTAAACAGGAATTTCGGGATTCTATTTTAATCATTTCTTGTCGCTATTTTCAACACTCCCTCTCAACAAGAAAGGAATTCAACTCGATTCCGATCCTGAACCTTTGGAATGTTCTCCATGCAACAATTCTCTCTAGTGTTATTGCTCCAACAACTCTAGAAACAAAAAACATCCAACCTAAATCAGAATGATGCCTCCGTTATCAAAGTCTTTGACCACTATTATCTCTGTCGATTGAAAACTTTACGCTTTTTTTTACTCTACCTTTCTGCAATGTTGTCAACCCTTCTCTACGCTTCTTCAATATCTTACTATTATAGCCTTTGTCACTTTGATCTCTGACTCCATCAATCCCACTTATTCCTCCCACTACTATGTACTTTGGGCTCTTGTAGCAAGGTAAGACCCATGAGATAAAACCACTCAATGGACCCTACCCAATTTCATCCCTCTTTGGACTACCACTTCAAATCACCCCACCTCACACCTGGAGGTATGGTTGCATGTGATCCCTCTGCCCACTTGGCTCGAAATTTCCCCCTACTAGAGGTCTCTACATGACTATATGCCTCCACTTGGTCTCCTCTCAACTTCTCCAATTGTCGCTACTCCACAATTGTTTGAGACTGCTTCTAATACTACTTCTGAGACTACTTCTTCTCTAATTTAGTGGATCTCTCCACGCGGTCTCCTCTCAGCTTCTCTAGTTGTGGTTGCTTCACAACTTCCTGAAGTTGCTTCAGAGGATTCTTCTGGGGCTACATGTTGAGAGGTAATTTACTCTCGTTGTCAACCACCAAGTCTCTAATATTTGCCTTGCTCCTCAAGGCTTTGCATGCATCTTGTACCTCAAGTGCAAGTAGGTTCTTGTCTATCACACCAATATGTTTCATCTGTCCCGCTGTCACGATTTTTTTTGGAAAAAAGAGCTGATTTTAAATTAAAAATATATCCCTCATCTGAACTTTGATTTGGCCGATGTGTTTTTTGAATTTGGGTATTTTTCGCAAAGAATCCAAATCTGCTATTTTCTTTTGAAAATGTTTGCACAAAAATTTTCAGATCTACTTTGCAAACTAGTGGCCCAAAACTCAAAACTTCAAAATCTCCTCTAGTATATTGTTCTCAGCTCCATACCATGTAGAAAATCCTGTAGATTCACAAGATCATGTAATCTACTAAAACAAGAGAAAATAATCTACTTCTACCCTTTACAACAAAAGAACATAAAAATTGAGAAAAGCAAGAATCGACAAGAGGAAGAACATCAATGACACATAACACAATAAATATCCTTGGAAAGCCACAGCTTAAAACCCCACTATCTATATTGCATTAATCGAGAATCCAATATGATAATACAATTCTTGTTCGCACAAGAATAATCCCAGTACTCAGTAAAATCAATCTCTAGCTCACAAGCAAGCTCTTGGCCAACACTTAGCCAATTCTTCAGCTCTCCAAGCCTCTATTACCTCGCGCCCTTGGTTAAAGAATTTGGATGAATAAAATATGCTCTACTCAAACTTGAGCTTAACCTGCACAAGTATTTCCTATCCTCCGCTTGATGACTTCCTTTGGCCAATACTTAGCCAAATTTCCATGCCTCCAATATTCTAATTATTTGCACAATTTCTGAGAGAATTATCCCGTATTTAAAGGAAAATTCCTCATCCATAACTGTACATCCCCTTCTAGGTTCAGTCCTTGATTGCATGCACCATCTATACAACTGAAAAAATTATACAATAAATAGTACACTGTCCTTGCACTCTAATCTCACCTAGGTCTTTCTCATAATCGACATGCATGAGTTTCTAATGAGTGAATCTTTAGTTAACTGGAGTAGCACTAGTTGAGTGCACTAATGCATCAATTGTCTGTTAACTCACTATTAGTTCCTCAAATGGTTTTGAACTAATTTAACTATACTTAGCTCAGTAAACTGAGTTAACTAATTACAACTCATACTTAACTCATCCTGGACCCCTATAATGTAGGGAGAACATATACATGACTTCAGAAAGACTTCCAACTCGAAATTCCTAAATTAACTAATTCAACTCACTCTAGTTAACTATTACAAGTTGCTATGAGAATAAAATTTGATATTAATTTTCAGTTTAATTCAAGGACAAATTAAACTGGACTTTCTAGATTCTATTTTTCTCTTTTCTTGTTGCTATTTTCAACAAACAGGATCAAATTAATTTTGCAATAATTCGAGGTGAATGTCTTAGGATTTGATGAGCTAAAATATATGTATAAATATGATCCAGATTTCAAAGAAGCTTATGTAGCTTGTGAAAATATTGTAAGTAGAGATAGAAATCCATGGTTATATTACATGATACAAGAGTGACTTATGTTTAAGGGAAGACAATTATGCATTCCAAGATGTTCGATGAAGGAAAATATGTTAAAAGAAAAACATAGTGGAGGTTTAGTAGGTCATTTTGGGCAAGATAAAACTCTAGCACAATTACAAGCATTCTACTATTGGCCTCGCATGCAAGTAGATGTAAGAAGATTTGTTGAAATATGTAGGATATGTCAATATACAAAAGGAAGAAATCAAGACACTAGACTATATCAATCCTTACCAATACAAAATTTACCATGGGATTCTATAAGTATGGATTTATTACTAGGATTGCCTAAAACACAAAGAGGAAGTGACTCAATATTTTTTGTTGTTGATAAATTCTAAAAAATGGCACACTTTATATCCTGTAAAAAGACAAATGATACAACTAAGATAGAAAACTTATTCTTCAAAGAAATAGTTAGATTGCAAGGATTACCTACAAATATTGTTTCTGATAGAGACACTAGGTTTGTGGGTCATTTTTTTAGAGCTTTAAGGAAAAAGTTAGGAACCAACTGTAGCTTTAGTTCAGCATATCATCCCCAGACTGATGGTTAGACAGAGGTGGTAAATAGAAACATTGGAAATATATTGAGGAGTTTGGTAAGTGAACATCCCAAACAAAGGGACTAGGTACTTGCTCAGGAAGAATTTGTATATAATGACTCACCTAACAGAAGCACTAGATTAAGTCCATTCCAAATATTTTATGGGATGTATCGAGGAGGAATTTATGAGTTAAGGAACCTTGGAAAACAAAAATTTAGAAGTGTAGATGACAGAGATTTTGTAGCCAGTATGCAGGAAATACAGGACCAAGTCAGGCAACAATTACAAGAAATCAACAACAAGTATAAACCAAGAGTAGATTCCAAAAGAAAACAACTGGATTTTAATGTTGGAGACTTGGTTATGGCACATCTTAGAAAAAACGTTTCCTAAAGGGGAATATAATAAGTTAAAATTAAAAAATATCGGACCAGGAAAAATTTTGAGGAAATTTTCCTCGAATGATTATGAAATAGAACTACCCAAAGGCTTTGGCATCTCACCAATATTTAATGTTTCAGACCTATATCCCTTTAAGGGCCCAATAAATGATCCTACAGATGCACCTATTAGTGATAAGTTCAGTGGGAGAAATAACTACCTTCAGCACTAGCAAAGCAGATTGAATCAATCATCGATAAAAGGGTGGCTAAAAGGACCATGAATAAAGAGTATTTCATTATTTGGTTAAATGGAAGAATCAACTAGTCGAAGATGCTACTTAAATGACAACAATAGAGATTTCAAAATATGGTACCAGTATTGAACAACTCCAAAAGAAAAGCATATGAATGTATTTTTTCCTCTCTGGTAATATGATGTAGGATCATCTCTTATTTTATGTGAATGTATGAGATTTCTAGAAATTACTGGAGATTAATTAGTTAGGATAGATTCCTAGAACTGAGAGGATTTCTCTCAGCTTCCTCCAAATATCCAGCAAAGATTTTTCTCTTTGAGGAATTCAAGAGATTTCTTCCTCCAGATAAATATCCATGTAATTCATTTGTAAACCCAAGTTTGGAGAGAAATTAAATTAATAAATGTTATGTTTTCTTCTATGAGAAATTCCTAATCTAGTCTCTGCATCAATTCTAGAGTTGAGGAGGAGGATTTCGTGCTTGGGAAGTTGAGGCTTTGTTATGGATAAAATCTTAAATGTTTGGGACAACCATTAAAATTTGGTTGGTCCATGAATTAATGAACGTGTTCTTAAAATTGAATGAAATGCAAGGAAGGTACACAAGCCCATGTGCTTAAGAAGCTTCACAAGGAAAAGGGAAAAGAAACCAAGAGGGAAGCTGCATAGTGCAAGAATGAAAGTATGAAGCAGTAAATGCGAGATAGGAAAAGAAGGCAAGGAATAGTATTCAAATTCATTCTAAATGAGAGAGGAGACATAATTCGAGTAAAAGAAAAATAGAGAGGTTTGGTTCGATCAGTAGGAAACGCTGAACAATAGAGAAGAGAAGGGGATTTGCTCTTAGATTCCTTGGAGGTTGTATGTTGAGGTGCTACTATTTGAATTCCTTTAATATTTTGGGGTTCCCTGGAGGTTGTGGATTGAGATAGGATCCCTAGAGCCCTGTAACATCTTGGGTCCCTGGGGGCTATGGGTTGAGAGAGATCTGGAGCCCTATAACAACTTGGGTCCATGGAGGCTTTGGGTTGGGATGTAATATATGGATCCCTGTAACAACTTGGGTCCCCTAGAGGTTGTGGGTTGAGATAGGAGGCTCTAGAGCCCTTAATATCTTGGGAAGATGCTAATCTTGCAACAACATCAAAAGAAGACTTGATTAAAGACCTTGGTTACTGCATTCTTATTACAATGGATCCTGGACTCCCTAGAAGGGAGTGAATCATTGTGTATGCACTTGGGGTGAGGAAAGAACCTTTGGACTTCATGTGTTGAGAAGATGACAATGTCAACTAGTGGGATTGAGGAAGAGGCCCTCTACATTCCCTATTTCCGTTGGCAGTTGATGTTCTAATCCCATAATCAAGCACCTGCCTCATAATACAGAACCTAGCTTGAGGGTGACAACTGCAAGTGTGGTTGCAACTGTCTATGGTTGGGTAGAGAGTCCTTGTACTAGACTCAGTTGCCATGCAACTTTAAAGATAAGTATCTATTTGTGTTGCTTAAATATTAATGAACTTATCATGCATTTCTGGTCGAAATGGTTTGGATTCTTTTTTTACTGTAACAACATTGTTAATGTGATGAGCATGTGGATTCCTCTCTGAGATAAATTTATAGTTATGATAAATAAATGCATATGTCACACCTCTGAAATGAATAATGTGGATAAACAAATTTAATTAGTGTATGCATTTGTAATGGAATGAAGTGTTGTGTTAAATTCTCCCAGGTCATAACATATGCTCTACAGTAGAATGTGTAATATTTTATATAATAAACTAATTTGAGTCATTTTCCTGAACCAAAATCCTTTCTTGGGGTAAATGCTCATTCATACTAATTAACAATGCATATGTAAGTAATACAAAGATGTCATGAAATTCCATAGGCAACAGAATGATCCAAAAGGATCTGCAATAAAACCTTGGAACATTTGGCACAAAGACCCATTTTATTAACATTAAATAAGTACATAAGAGACCGCCTACTTGGCAAGGTCTATACATATACATGCATGTTCCGTCACCATGCTATAAGCCTTTGAACCTGTGCAAAAGGCATCAAGTCAACACTGGAAGGGTGATCCTCCCTTTAAGTGTAGAAATAACTGAAACATCTGCAGGCAGGCTTCACCAACCTTGCATTATAAGCAACCTAGATATATTCTTCTTGCATCAAGGTGCAAGTAGCTCAGCCTCGAAAGTATCTACATATTGCCATGGATATTCTTACATGCCTTATTTGAATCCTGAAACCTTTAGCATGTGGCAGGAGAGGTTGAGACCTTTCTGGAGTTCACACACAACTGGTGGTAGGTAAGGGATGTGGGAAAACTTATGAATGCATATCTAGAATTCCCTATCTGAGAACAGTGAATGAAGAAGGGTCAAGAACCCCTTGGATTTGGATTGGATCAAGCTCAGGAGGGCTAGCACCATATGGCACCTTAATAATCCATGGATGTCACCACTGAGTATTGGCATTGATTCGGAGGCCTATAGGACCTCTGAGATAGAGCCATGGTAAAAATAACAAGCTTAGGGAAATTATGGTTGGGTCGAGACTTGTTCTTATGACGACCGTAAAGATCCATGTATGATTTACTTCTCAAGACAAGGTGAAGATCCCTTAGTCAAGACATGGCAGAGATTGAAGGTAAGCTTGATGTGGTGCATGAGGGTAAGCCTTAAACTTATAGAAAAAATTCGAAAAAACATTGCACCAATCCAAACCCTAGCCATGAAGACTTTTCATTATTGTAGCCTACTTTTTCCTTTAACACAATTGGATGAGGAAGTAGCACATGGCTGTTTTGGGAATTTTTAGTGTCTACGGATAAACTCTTAAACCCCTAGACTAATAGCTAAGTCTAGAACAACAGTGCAAAGCATTCTCTACATCCTCTATAACCAATAGATTAAATAAGACAATAAAGAAGCCTACCTATAGCTTTCGCTTACTCCTTATCTCCCTTGACCAATTATGTCACTCCTTTCCATACTTAATGCGCTTGAAAAGTACCTGCACACAGATAGAAGACAAAAACCGATCAAAGCATATCATAATGATCTATTGATTAACATAGTATGGAATCAAGTACATAGTACACATATGAAAGCATCAACAAATAACACAAGCATATGGAAAAATATTTGAACACTTTATTAGTAAAAGGAAGAGTTATAACCCAATTTTCTTGATTCAGCATCACTCCTCCAGTTCAATCCCATCCTCTCCTCATAATAAGCAAGACATTTTGACAACATTACAATACTTGAAATCAACTCAATTCTCATACTAAGAACATCTCCCTATATTTCAATGATTTCCAGCCCCTGATCACTTAGATTAGTGGTATTTTTATAGGTGAATGAAGGAAGTTATGCCATAAATGGTGATAATGAATGCCCTCCCAAACTTAGGATTTAGTTCCATGGAGGAAGGGATAAAGGGATTGATGTTCCTTAACTCCCTCCCTCATCCAATTTCGAGCCCAAAGGAGTGGATAGCCTTCGGAAGATTCTAGATGCATCCAATGGATAAGAATATTCACAAACCCCAATGAAATTTTGCTCAAATACGCCCAGCGTAGGCCAAAGAGGGCTCAAGTGCACTGCATAGCACCCTAGCAGTGTACTAGATAGCACTGTAGTGCACCCTAATGAAGGCCTGCTTGGGCTGATCTACTTAGAGGCATTTTTTGGATGATATTAGTCATGAAACTTCTTGGGAAGCTAGGCATTCTGATGGTTGACTTCTTTAGGGCATGTAACAACTGAATTAGGGTTTGATGGACCTTAAAGCACTAATCTATAAGATGGGAGTGATGTGCTCAAATGGATTTGTAACAATGGCTCAGAGGTACAAACCCAAAAGATTATCCTAGAGAATTGTGTGGTGTTAGAGCCTAGATTTACCTTAGGCTGAAAAGGTAAGCTTCTAGGTCCACATCAAACCACGCTCAGCCTGGTAGCTAGCCCTACCAGGTCAAGAGAGGGCTCTCTTTGGGTCAATCTCAACTAATTATGATCACTAAGGGCTTGAGATGACTGAAATAGATGCTAATCTCGGGTTAGGTATAGATGTAAAGGAGTTTTCTTGATAAAATGGTGTTTTTGTGGGCTCAAAGGGAAAGGAAGATTTTGGGTGCAGGGAATGAGGCACAGTCTTGCAGGGATTTCGATGGGGAAAGGTAGGCAACTGTAATTGGAACTATAAATCAAGTGAGGTGGATAGATCAGAATGATGAGGATTTGAAGAGGGCAAGGGAAGCCATGGATCCTCTCCAAACAGTGGAAAACATTAAAGACTAAACCAAACTTCAAGTAGAGCACTGCAATTCTCAATGTATTCTACTTACACTCTTGTTTGTTTAGCTAAGAATAAATAAAGAGAAATGATACATATAACGCATAAATAAATTCACAAAGACATAAGAAAGAATTGTACCAAAACAAATGCTATAGGGATCCCAAAGAATGCTGCAAATCCTAGTCTCAATTCCTTAGCCAAAATACTGATGTGAATGTACAATGAAGCTCAAGGCTTTTCTCAAGAGTCCAACCATGCTAATGACTAAAAAACAACATAATATAGACAAACATAGCTCCTCCTTTCCTCTAAGGTTTGAGCTCACTTATTTAGGAGATGATCCAACTAATCCTAAACTGAGAACTAGAATCTAGGCAACATAACAGCATGCCTCTAGAAACAAGGAAACTGATTCATTCAGTCTGAAACAACCTCTAAACTGATGAATCTACCTCTACAAGTAAAAATCCAACATATTTACATCAATATCCATCAATGTTTATAAAATTACATCATATATTCTCCATTAGGAAAGTAAAAAAATTCAAACTAGGCAAAACTGGGCGAAAAACAGTAAAACTGGGTCAAACTAGCAATTTTTCCTCTATGCGCCACCCCTGATTCTCTATGCGGCGTGCCTGTTTGGACCCACTTTTGGAGGCCTTCCTAATGTACAAATCAGCTCCAAGTGTGCTTGTTGGAAAGGCGTGTCCGTCTACTTTCCAACCCAAGTGGAATTTTTTAATTTGGCCTTCATTTTCCCTATCAAAACTCCAATCTCCCAATACTGCTTCTTGTGTGTCAACATATGGGTAGTGAGGTCATTGTTTGAGTGTTTTTGACCTCTTTGAGGGCTCAAAACCTACCAAAATTTCTTGGCCATAGGTAGGAAAGCATAGCGTTTCATGACAAATCTAGAGATGGAAATTGTTTGTGACTTGGAGCTCTCTAGCAAAAGCGAGCGCCATGTGGCGCGGCGCATAGGGAGGAAAACTCTATTTTTTGTGCAAAAAATTTCCAAAATGCAAAAATTGCTTCAAATTTCTTGAAATTTGAGCTAGACCTTCTCTATCAAGAGCTATGATGGGCCAAGGATGCCTCGGCCAATATCCAGAGTCAATCATGCTCTTTTTGCCTCTTTTTCCTTTTTGAGGCCTTCCTTAATTTTGCCTTTAAATTCCTTATTTGTGCCTTGCAAACCTTGTTCCACGCCATATAGTGAAAAGCCATGTGTCTCAGCAATGCCCTGTCCCTGTCGTCCTTGTCCAATAGTTTCTCTAAGTGGATGTTGACTCTCTCGAGCCAAGACTCTCGATCGGCATTGATCTCCTGTTCGAGTGAAGTGAACTCCACCCTCCTCCGTTGGGTAGCTTGATGGTTCTCCCTAATGTTTTGTAACTCCATGATCACCTGCTGGTCCTCAAGCTGCTTATTCCTTTTCTCCAAGTATTTTATAATCCACTTAGCCCTCTCCAAGTTAAGGGACAAGGCTTTGATTTATCTCTGTTTCTCTTGGATGATCTCTTTGAGACTTGTGCTTTCTGGGCCCATATCAACGTCCTCAACAAGAATAAAGTCCCGCTCACCTGAAGGCCCTTCATCCTGCATTGGCCTCTTGCCTTTATCCTGAACCTATGGTGCTGATGTTGGAAGCGAGGTCCCTTCCACCCCAGGTAGAGATAACACTCGCTTTGCTGTCGCGAACAACTGCCTAGTGCCCTTCTGATAAGTGGTAAATATTGGCACAGTAGCAATGTGTGTCTCATGACCTTCATTCTGATCAGAAGGTCCACCTGTCTCGTACAAAGTCTTTAAGGTGCCTGAGAAGTTCTGAAAAATTCATGAGAGATGAAATCATCCCAAGTGATGCCCTACAAGCCAAGTTGATGGACAACCATAATTTTTATAACAACAAAATGATAAATATTGTTAAACTGTTGTTGAGGTGTCTTGTGCAACAATAGAGTGGTCATCCTTTCAATATTTCGGCACATGAAAGAAGGAATGTTCATCATCCATACCCGGGTGAAATGCATGAGCAACCTGATGTGATAAGCATACAAACGGGAGAACTGGCCCTCACAGCTGAAATACTTCATGATCAATTTCATTAGTGGAGCATATTCATCTCTGAGGTATTGGAAAGGAAACACTCTCTTGAGTTGCCTCAAGAAACTGGGCTTAATATATGGTTTATAATGCTGCCGATCAATTTTCTGCCTCTTGTTCCATGGCTCTCCAATCATAGGTATGCCAGTTTCTATTGAGATGGATTCTGGTGTAAGTGTGAAGGTGGCACCAGCGAGAGTGACTTGATCACCATGTAAATGCAATACAAACAAACGAGCCAACTCATGGTGAAACTAAATTATGGAAACCTTTTCACAAAATTCATAACATGACTGATGTCGGAAACAAGAAATGGCAAGAGGGCAAGCCTACAATTCAACAAGAGTGGTTGGTTCTTCTCTGATATGTCTAACCCCCTCTATGAGGCCTCCTGGGTGAATTTCCCTCCATTGGTGAGTCACTTTGGGTCTCCACTTCATAATCAGATAAAGGATTAGATGCCATGACTATTGGTAGAAAAGTTATCCATAAGAGATAGGTGTTGATGTGTCAAACTGTGATGGACTACCTTTGATGATTGTTTAACCTCTGCCACCAAGGGAAAACAATGAAATGAGGGAGTATAAGGGGAGGGAAAAATAGTGGGGGATTAGGGACTGTTGGGATAGATTTGTTTAGGGGTTTAGGGTTTTGAATTTTGCAATAGGAAATTTGGGAAAGGGAACTTGGGATAGGGGATTAGTGAATTTAGGGGGTAGAGGTGATGAGCCCCAAAAATGGATAATTATATGGGCTCATTCAACCTCCTAATTCGACTTAATCCACCATTCTTATTATTTTATTGCCTGTTTTTTATTATATTTATGCTAATAGAGTGAATTGGGTTAGTCATTATGCCAACAAGTCTAATGTGTGCTTTGTGTAGTTTTTTTGGTCAATTTGGAGACAAAACCAAAGGTTTTAATGAGCACTTGGCAGCCAAATTCATGGGAGAACAAGGGAGAGGATTTGTAGGAAGGTGTCCCCTTCATTTATGGGCCCTTACCTCGAATTATCCACCATCAGCTCGAAGTTCAAGGGCCACCAAATCAATTATCGCAAGGGCAGCCGAGCAAGTGCTAGTAAAAGTGTTGTTAACTACAAGTTTTGGCAGCCGAGTCCCTAAAGTTTAGGAGGACTAATGGGGTCCTCAATTTGTATAAATAAGAGGGTTTAGGGCCTCATTTTGGTTAGCCAGTAGTTAGTCACTTTGTAGGCAGAAGTTAGCTAGTTTATAGTTCGATTTTAGTTAGTAGATTAGCTTTGCATTTCAGCACCTTTTCAAGCTTTCCCTTGTGGACAATTTTTGATGTAACTCTTCTTTTCTTGCTCAATAAAGATGAATCCAGCTTTGCACCAGCTCTAAATCTCTCTTAGGAGGCTGTAGCTCTTGGGGTTGGGCCCATCTCAAGTGCCCAGTACCTCCTTTGTTTACTTTCATGTGTCTTTACTGCATTCATAGAATAAAATTTGTTATTTAGATCTAAATCTTGTTTTGTTATTTAGGTTGTCTTTGATGAGTAAAATAGATTTTCATGCTCAGATTTAGTTGAGAGGTTGTTAACAGAAAAATCTTCAAGAAAAGGGCCAACAAACATCTGTGGTCTCACCTCTCCCTCAATTGACTAGGATGACTTTGCTGCCCACAAAAACACTGATTTTGCTTTGCCATGCAATCACTAGTGTTTGATTTTCATGTGTAGAAGTTGGTTACAAGTTCAGACTTTCATTTGCTTAGTTGCATGAGTTAAAATACATGGTTTCATTGCAGGTCACACTTCTGTTCATTCTCTTTATTGACAACTAGAAAATTAGGTCAACGTAACTAGGTCTTTGAATTTACAAGTCTTTGTTGGTTCAGATTGGAAAAACGACTTGCAAAGAACCTGTACGACTCCTTCATCTGCTTATTCTCCATCAGCGCCATCCACTCCACCCTATACTTAGAATCCTTACCTCATGTTTGCCACATTTGCTCACATAACCCTAGTTTTTGTGCAATTATTGCCTTAGCCTTCTTCAAGCCAAGTCAACCTTCTACACCTCCTCACCACTCCATCCACCAGTCCTTAGGCCGCTTTAGACCCCTATCCTACCCCCAAATCCATCCATGCACCTTCCCTCACTCATCCACCTCCTAAAAACTGACTTCCAAACATTCTGTAGAAATTCTGAAGTTTCCTGTAGAAATCTTGAAGTTTCCTGTAGAACCCCTGCAGAATTCCTGTAGAAGCTCACAAGTGAGGTTTTCTGATAGCCAAACCTTGTGAGACTCTGGGGAAGAATGTTAGGGACTCCTTATACCCTCTCTGAACCTTCCCAACCTTTTCCAAGCATTCCTCCTCCTTGATCCTCCTTTGCACAGTCAAAAACAGTTAAATTGCATGCGTGATAATTGTGACAACTTATTCAAAAATACAAAAACATGGTTCTTTCAGATTGTGCTGTAGGCATAGCTTAGATACATGCATTTCATCTTCTTTGAAGTCAATGGCATTCCTTTTTGTAGCTTTCATCATTTTTCTTGCACCAGTAGGGTTAGTCGGTAAAACAAGGGTTTGCTAGGGTTTGCATTTCCTTTTCGCTTTTCACTTCTTGCTGCAAGTAGATTAGCCTCCTTTGAGTTAGCTTTCATCCATCAGTTAAAAAGCTTCTTATAAGAGCTCATAGAAGTTGGCTTAAGCCCCTAGTGGACTTGTGCCAGCTGACCAAGTGACAGCTGTGGCAAGAGCTAGTACTTGTGCATACATCACCGTCGCTTCCAAGTTTGTTACGAACTACTGGGTTGATAAAATTAAAGAAGGGAGTCCCAGGAGTTGCAACATTATTGCTGCAATACTGGGGC
>APFE031402238.1:2851-37735 GCA_000404065.3 Pinus taeda | reverse complement strand
TAAATATCCGTGCATCCGTTTCAAAACCTGTGTCATGGGGAGATGCATATGGGTGACAGTAACCTACCCAAGCAGTTTCAGCTGATTCTGATGCACGGTTTCTAAGAAATTGATCTCTATAATCTTCAGCCATTTCCCATTTTTCTCAAAATCTGTGCATCCATTGATCTCAATTTTGCTATGGGAGGTGCATAATGATTACATGAACATGATCTAAAAGTTTCAGATCGATCTGGTCTATCGTTCGGGAGCAATCGCGAAAACAAGTTTTTTTCTTGTGGAAATTCAACATCAGCAGCTTGAGGGCGCAGATCTGAACGTGGAAGCAAATTCCTGCAGCGTAGATCTGACCAGAGGACACCTGCACAAGGAAAACAACCATGAATCAACAACCAAGCCATCATGCAGCCGCAGAAACACATGCAGTAGCAAAAAGCACCTCACAGCAACCAAATTCGACTTCATGGTATGTGACTAAACCTCGTTCCTCTGATTGCATGAATGTAATTTGGAAACTGCATGCGCAATGAGATGGTGGTGATTAAAAAAAAATCGGTGGCCAGCTAACTGGTCACCCTCATCAAGTTCTCTAGCGCTCAGCCAGAAATCATGTAGACGAACAACGCACAGGTCATGTATTCTTCAAAGATTCCATGTCTTTCACATGAGCCTATAACACTGACCACGTTCCTAACCAAGGCTACATGGCCTCCACCATCATATGTTTTATGTGACAAGTTATCTGAGATATTTTCCAAGATAATGAATTCATTTCCATAACACATACACTCTGTAAGAGAAAATCTGTAGTTTGTCATGATAGATATGTAGAGATTCAAAACAAATGTGTGGACTCGACATGTCATCTCGCCCTCCTTCTAGTGCCAAAATGTTGATGGTGCTGGACCCTCCAACATGTCAGGGGATCTCCCCGATAAGAAGTCCCAATCAGACTTAGACTCTTTGGTGTAGGACTCCCATGTGTGGGTCGTATGATAATGCCTTGACCACAATTTCACACATAGGCAAGTAAGATGTCCATGTTGGTAGCAAGGGTGTGACAGTTGCGATGAGTCAAGCAAGGTGCATGAACGGTTCTAACAAACAGAGGATGAGGTGAGTGCACCCCTTGGAAACCTGTGATAGCATAGAGTTAAGAAGAGAACACACGAGCAAAGATGCATCACAACATGGAAGGAAAATAAGCTATAAATCCAAAGTGATGGTTAAACCAGCAACCTATTTCAAAAAGATTCATACATACATATACAGAAATAGCTACACATGAATGCGTAAGAAAACAGATACATATATCATTTAGAGTACTCAAGATAACTTAAGTACAATATAAAATATGCATGAAACGTGTTGGATATGTTATATTAAGCAGTGTTAGTTCCAGTCATATAATACATCCATGTCCAACCACTAGTTCCGACAGCAAAACGTTATAGCCATAACCGCCTACTACTCCAAAGAGATATACTAGCTCTGCGCAGTGGAGAAGCCAAGGCTCATTATAATACTGTCCAAGCTTTCTCTAAGATACTCCTCTCAAAAGCTTGGCTGAACAAAAACCTATACAATGAGTTATGGGGTACTATTTATAACAAAGGGTAGGGTGACCTTTGAAATTCCCTTTTGAGACCGTTCATCTATCCTTACGACTCTTCAACTACTGTATGACTGTTACATTCAACTATCAACACTTGAAATTCCACTTGACAAGACGTTACATTACAATGCACATGTGCCCATGTGAGACAAAATGGCTTGAATAAGCCATGCAATACATCACTGACACTCGGACCGTTGTGCTGAGACCAACTCTTTGACATCCTTGTGATGGTCGAAGGTGGTGAGCTGATGCCAAGCTTGCTTGTCAATGATGGTGTCCTTGTGCTCAATGGTGACATCTTGCTGAAGCAAAATCTTGATGCCCTTGTCTACGAACAACTTGATGTCTTCATGGGTAGGTGAGCTCATAGACACTTTCTTGGCTACAAACCCCATTAGGCTCTCAACAGTGTCCTTTGACTCTGCTCTCCTGAAGGCCATTCTACTTGTGTTGCTAAGAGACAGACGGACACTTGTGATTCTTGGAGACATAGAAACACTCATGGAAAGTAATCTGTCAATCGAAAACCAAAACAAAATTGAGGACTAACTTGCAGCATACCTATGAGATTGATTGTGAAGGTTCAAAATTTCCGCTGGGAGTTTGGGGGACTGACTGCCAAAATTACGTAAGGAACAATACGGGCTATCAAGAAACTAAGTGACTATTAGAACTACGTAATGCACAGTCGAACCTGGCCTACTGAGGACTAAAACTATGGAATGTGTAATTTCAGTTAGTAGTGACATGCAACCAACAAACTGCATTGTGTAGTTTTTGTGGCCAGCATAACACTACCACCAAGAATTGCGCAATGCAAGGCTGGAGGTTAGTGCTGGGATAGACTTGCGCAATTTATGGAGGGAAGGCAGAGCCTTCGCCTGGGAAAATGCGTAGTGCTAGCCAGGCAGGGAACGGTCTAATACAAGGCAATGCAAACCATACAACGGGTGACTGGAAACATGAGGAATCTAGATGTATGGTGAGATGACTGCAAACAAGAGTGAATGATCGTTCATGCAAACAGCAAGTGTAGGATTTAGAAAACGAGAAAGAATGCATGTGCGTGAAGTGAGTCGCCGCAACGACGACCATTTATGCAAAATAGTGTCATGCATGTGACAACAATGAGATGCAAACAAAAACTGAAATGGTACTTCAACAAGCTAACATACATCAAAATAATAGCAAGCACTCACTGAAATCAAGAAGACAAAACTCACACGAAGTGAAACACAAAAAGAGAAAATAACGCAATGCAAGAAATGAAAAGTGGGATTACCCCAAAACAACTGAGCTGAAAGTGTCGATGACTGCTAGATGCAATGTGGGATGTGAGAGCTACAAGTTCGATGTGAGGAATGATCTCTACAGTGTCTGATTGATAAGTTTCGATAAAACCAAGGTTGTGATGTGCATGCCACAAATGTAGGAAAAGCGACACTTGGCGGGAGGTTTCTGAAATGATCCTCGCATGTAACCCCTAGCTACTAAAAATAGATGCCTGAATCAAGGGATGCATTTGCATGCTGCCTTGCGAGAAGCAGTTCATGCATGCAAGTCAGTTTTGCTCAGTCCCAGAGGGATCTGGTCAACCTGAAGGCATATGCAATAGCCTGCTTGACTGAAGGGAAAATTTGCACATTTCTGGGAGGGAGCTAGGCTATCTATCCAGAGTGATTGTGCAATTTCTGGGTTGAGTTGCTGATTGCTGCCCAAAATTGTGCAATTTCTGGGCTGAGCAGTCTTTTTGGGACAAATTACGTAGTTTTTCTAATCAATCTTGACAGGAAAAATTATGCAATTCTAGAGCCCAACAGGCTGCCATTCAGGATTGCACAATTTTTGGAGGGAAGGTTGGTTCACCTCTAGAATTACACGATTTCTTGAGGGAGATGCTCAGCCTGCAGCTGGACCAAGTCCAGAGAAATAGCCTATGAGGGGGATGCAACAAGCTATCATGCACAGACTGGCAATCTGCTAGAAAACCATTGAAGCTCATGTACTTGACAGTGCAAGACATGCTACTGAGGATGGTTGGTTGGGAGGCTCCAAAACGAAGCTAAGGAAAAATTTTGGAGGGTGGTTGTAACCACTACAACACATTCCCAACAAATTTGATGCCTATAATCAAAGTAGATCAATGAACCAACTCTCATATTGGAAACAAACCTGATTGTAGTTTAACTCAAACATGCATGTATAATGGATCAAATGGCATGATTTGATCCTTGATCAATGGTCGTGATTATGTATCAGGCATAAGAAGATAATAATTTTAGTTTCTACATTTGAACTTGTTAGATTTAATGGTTGAGCTTAATCTTTGATCCATGATGATCAATGCATATTGGGAATGAATATTTGATATCTTTATTTTTTACAAGTGTGTTTGATGGATGTTAAAAATGAAACAAGAAAATCCTGATTTAAATTTGTCCTTGAATTAAATTAGGAATGAAATTGTAATTCCACATCGCAAGACAACCTATACGAGTTAACTAAGTTAATTTGACTTAGTTGGCTCATTTAATTCGAGTTGAGGGTTTAACTCGAATCATATAGAGCGTCTCCTACTTTATAGGAGTCCTTGTTGAGTTTATTTTGAGTTGTAATTAATTAATTCAGTTTAACTAAGTTAAAGTCAGTGAAACTAGTTCCAACTGATGGAGGAACTAGTAGGAGGTCAGACAGTGGGGTGCTTATTCATGTGTTCAACTAGTTAACTGACGATTAACTCATAAATAAGTCATGCATGTCAGGTCTGAGAGTTACCTAGTTGAGATTGGAGTTCAAGGGAAGTGTACTATCAGTTGTATAATCATCCAAATTGTACAGGTGGTGCATGCAGTCATAAGGAGGCCTATGAGGATTGCTTAATTCATATTAAGGAATTTCCCTAACTAATAAGGGGTTAATTCCCAAGGAACAACACTAGGAAATAAGGACTTGGGAAAGTAGAAATTTCGTTAAGTATTGGCCTAGGCTTGTATAGGAAGCAGTGAGATAGATAAATACAGTGCATAGGTTGCTTTGGCTTGAGAAAAGCATTGTAATCTTCTCATATTTTCTGACTAATGAAATATACTGATAGAAAGGGTTTTCAATTGTGGCCTTCCCTAGGAAATTGTTGTGTAATATGTTTATTGAATTCTTTCTCTTGTATGCTTCGTGATTTTGCAATCGACTAATTTTTTTTGTTGATGAGTAGAGTAGATTCAATTCTTTTGTTTTAGAAAATTACATAAGAAGTTTGAATATACAAGGCATTTCTACATGGTATCAAAGCATAAATGACTCTAGAGGAGGAGAATATGAGTTTCTATTTGAAAGTGAAATCAAATTTGTAGGATCATTCTTCAGAGCCAGCAGGATGTCATTCTATGGATTGAGACTCGAATATGCCCTTAAGGGTAGTTCGAATTATATTTCTTGGAAGGACAAGATGGAGGCATTGTTGGAAGACAACGGGATGAAGGAATTCATAGACAAATATATTCCTAAGCCTCCAACAACATATGCTCAAGTTCTGGCAGAGTGGAGGAAATGTGTTGCAAAGGAGAGAAGGATCATACTAGAAGGAGTTGGAGATCATATTGTCTTGAACCTCCATAGGAAGGATACTATGCAATGTGGAAAGCATTGATTGACTTGTTTCAAAACAACAACGACCATAGGAAGTTGGCACTGAAGGACTAGCTTCGAAAGATCAAGATGGAGAAGGGAGGCACAATACCACAATACTTGAGTAGGTTCACCCAATGTCAAGATGAGATTGGGATTTTCACTATTACAGTTTATGAAGATGATCTAGTCAGATTATGACTTCTAGGCCTTCCCAAGAGTTGGCACAACTACTAGGATTCAGTAAGTGGGAGAATTTGTGGTATTACTTGGCGCAACAAGAGATAAGGCGGAGCACCAGAGATGGAACTTCATCAAAGCATGATGATGAGGAGAATTGTGCCTTAGTTGGAAAGGTGAATAAATGGAAAGGAAAGAAATTCCAATCCAAAGGAGATTCCAATTAGGGCGGAAAGAATAAGGACTTGTAGAATATTAAATGTTTTCATTGTCATGAGTTGGGACACTATGCCAAGAAGTGGCACAAGAAGGCCGACAAGAAGCCTTCAGGAGGAGTGGCAACTAAAGCTCTTGCTTCACAATTCGAGTTGAATTTCACCCTCATTTCTTGCATGGTGACAACGAAGTTGGGTAGTGTGTGGTATATGGATAGTGGAGCCTCATTCCATATGATGGGAAATAAAGAATTTTTTAGTGACTTGGAGGAGGAGGACCTCCAGATGCACATTGAAATGGGAGATGATGGAAGGTATAGTGTGACCGACATCGGTACTATTAATTTTTAGAGGGAGTCTAGTTCTCCTATCACATTAAAAGATGTCATGTATGTTCTGGGTCTAAAGAAGAATTTAGTTTCAGTTGCTATGTTGGAAGGTTGTGGCTATGATGTGATATTTAGAAAATGAAAGGATTTCCTTCATCACATAGCCACAAGACAAGTGAAGCAGATTAGGGTTCGGGTGAAGAACCTCTACAAATTGGAAGTAGAAGATTGTGCTTCTTTGAGAACAAAATCAGAGAAGGTACAAATCTAAGACATCAGTGAATTATGGCATGGAGGATTGGGCCACTTGAATCATAGAGCTTTGAAGGTCATGCAACAGATTTCTACAATAATTTCCAAGGGTGCACTATAACATAGAGATACATGCAAAGGGTGTACATTGGGGAAGTACACTAAAGCCACCTTTCATGATAAGGACAGTCGAGTGCAAGCGATCCTCGAAAGATTTCACTCAAATGTGTGTAGATCATTCTTGGAAACCTCCACAGCCAAGCACAGGCATCAAGTAATATTTATAGATCATTTCTCAGGTAAGTTCTAGATTTTCTTCATGCAGAAGAAGCATCAGATTTTCTCTAAATTTTGTGAATTTAAAGAACTTGTTGAGAAAGAAACTATCAAGAAAGTGAAGGCTCTCAGGAGTGATAATGGTGGAGAATATGTGTTGAATGAATTTAAGAACTTATGTGCATCAGAAGGCATTCAGCAAGAGTTAATAAAACCCCATAACCCACAATAGAATGGGGTTTCAAAAAGGAAGAACAAAATTATTGTGGGAGTTGCACGGGTGATGTTACATGATCAGGGCCTACCGTTGCACGTGTGGGCTGAAGCATTCAACACAGTTTTATATGTGCAGAACAAGGGTCCTCATCAGATTCTCGAGATGAGTACACTAGAAGAAGATTTTTCACAAATGAAACAAATGTGGCACACTTCCAGATCATTGGTTCATTATTTTACTACCATGTTACCAAGGATGCAAGGAAAAATCTAGAGCCAACAACTAAGTTAGACATATTTGTGGGGTACACTGTTATACCTCACAACTATTGGGTGTACCTGCCATCTCATAGGATGATAGTTGTTTGTAGAGATGTGAAGTTTAGTGAAGATAAGGCATGAGATGTTCCGTTGAGAGGGAGCTTCAGTTACATGCAGATGAGGAGATTTTGGCTCTAAAGAAAGAACCTCAGGATGATGTGGAGAAGCCACATGCAGAGGAGCAGAGAGTGGAAGTACCCACTGATGCAGAGACTTCCATAGATGGAAGGAAGCACACTAGAGAAGCTGGCATATTTATGCATGATGCTAGAGAGAATATGGGAGCACTCACATCACAATGCAAGCAAAGGAGGTCACCAGATTGATACACTGGCTACATGGCTATGATGAGCAAGAGTGTAGAGATTGAGCCATCCACATTCGAGGAAGAAGTGCAACAACCAATATGGGTTGACGCCATGGTAGAGTATGACTCCATTATCAAAAACATTTCTTGGGAAGTTGTCCCAAGACCAGCAAACAAGTCATTGGTGAGTTCGAGATGAATTTACAAGGTAAAGAAAGCAGCAGATGGGAGTGTCGAGAAACAAAAGGCCATGTTTGTGGCCAGAGGGTTCTCTCAAGTGGATGGAATTGATTATGAGGAGACCTTTGCCCTAGTATCAGGGTAATCTTCAATCATATCTATTTTAGCACTTTCAGTACAGATGGGATAGAAGATACATTAGTGGATGTGAAGACATCATTCATCAATGGAGTGATTGAGGAAGATGTTTACATTGAGCATCCAGAAGGATTTGAGACCTTCAACAGAGAGTTGCATGTGTGTAGACCAAGTTATCATTATATGGATTGAAACAAGCACCCTAAGCATGGTATACCAAGATTGAAAGCTATTTCACCAAGTTGGGCTTCACTAAAAATGAAGCAGATGCGAACCTTTAACATATTATGGTTGAAGGTAACTTGTTGATTATAGTAAATATGTCAATGATTTAATTCTAACAGGTGATGAGAAGTTGGTAAAATCTTGCAAAGAAGATCTTGTATGAGAATTCGAGATGAAGGACCTGGGGCTCATGCATTATTTCATTGCTATGGAAGTATGGCAAGGAGATGAGGAATTGTTTGTCTCTTTGGACAAGTATGCCAACACGATACTGAAGAAGTTCCACATGGAGAGAAGCAAGCCAATGGAGACTCCTCTAGCATGGAATTAGAGGAAGGAGGGTGCTACTTCAAATGAAGTAATGGAGGCTACTATTTACAAGCAACTTGTGGGTTCGCTTATGTATTTGGTGAAAACACGAATGGAAATATGTTTTTCATTTAACCATCTTAGTCAAGAAATGGTTAAGCCAGCCAAAATCTATTTGAAGGTAGCTAAACATGTGTTGAGATACCTCAGAGGAACCATTCAGTTTGGTCTTTGGTACATACAGATAAAGGGAGTGAAGCTGGAAGGCTTCATAGATGCAGATTGGGTGGAGTCCATCAGATAAGAAGAGCACATCAAGGGGAATCTTCAATATTAGGTCAACAATAGTTTCTTGGTACAACAAGAAGTAGATATCAGTTGCACTCAGTTCAATAGAAGTAGAGTACATAGTTGCTAGTCAAGAAGCTTGTGAGGCTATTTGGATGAGGAAGATCCTTGTTGGGTTATTTAGTCAGCATATGGATTCTACAGTGATTTACCATGACAATGAGAGTTGTATCAAACTCTCTCAGAATCCAGTTTTTCATGATCGGTCCAAGCATATCGACATCTGGTATCACCATCTACGATATTGTGTGCAAAGGAGAATCATGTTACTGGAGTACATTCTTATAGAGGAACATGATGCATACATGTTGAGTAAGGCACTGTCAAGAGGACACTTAAAGTTACATAGAGGCAGGATTGGGGTATCCAATAATCCCTTTCTTGTTGAGAGGGAGTGTTGAAAATGAAATAAGAAAATCCTTATTTAATTTTGTCCTTGAATTAAATTGGGAATAAAATTGTAATTCCACATCACAAGACAACTTGTACGAGTTAAATAAGTTAATTTGATTTATTTGGTTTAATTAATTCAAGTTGAGGTTCTAACATGAGTCATGTAGAGTGTCCCCTACTTTATAGGAGCCCTGGTTGAGTTTATTTTGACCTGCAATTAATTAATTCAATTTAATTGATTTAAAGTCAGTTAAACTAGTTCTAATTGATGGAGGAACTAGTAGGAGGTCAGATAGTGGGGTGCTACTTCATGTGTTCAACCAGTTAACTGATTATTCACTCATAAATAACTCATGCATGTCACATCTGAGAGTTACCCAGTTGATATTGGAGTTCAAGGGCAGTGTACTATCAATTGTATAATCATCTAAATTGTATTGGTAGTGCATTTAGTCAGAGGAAGGATTATGAGGATTAGGCAATTCATATTGAGGAATTTCCCTAATTAATAGGGGGCTAATTCCCAAGGAAACAATGCAAGGAAATAGGGACTCCGGTAAGCATAAAACTGGATGAGTAATGGCTTAGGCTTGTCTAGGAAGAAATGAGACAGATAAAGGTAGTGCAAAGGTTTCTCAGGCTTGAGAAAAGTATTATAATGTTCTCATGTTTTCTGACTAATAAATATACATATAACAGGGTTTTTAGTTGTGGCTTTCCCCAGTAAATCATTATGTAATGTGTTTATTGAATTCTTTCTCTTGTATGCTTAGTGATTTCATGATAAATTATTTTTTTTCCATTGATGAGTAGAGTAGATTCATGTCTTTTTCTTTAGAAAATTACATAAGCAGTTTGAATCTACAAGGATTTTCTACAATGGATCCAATGGATGAGCTTGATTATGATTAATGATCCATATTGATATCAAGATCAGATGTTCTCACCCAATAGTTTGCATGATAATCATTATCCAATAGTCAATATCTCACATTGTTTATGGAGATGCAAGGGGTTTATTCTTTACCTATGCATCTAATGGATCTAATGATGGAGGTTCTCCTAATCTGATAGCTCAAATCAATATATGTTCAGATATGTGGTGATTTTAAGACACCATAAGTTTCCAATGACATTCAATTGCAACACTTTTCTACCATTTATCAAATTTGCTTCCACATGGCATTTCCACCTCACTGTTGATGTCATAACACAAAAAATTTCAAATCTCGAAAATTGTCCAAATTTTCATATTTTTTGCTTTTATTCAATAAATTTTATTCCCAAGAATTTTTTGCTTGCACAAAATTTTCAACTCCACTTCTATAATTAAACCCATTCATTCAAACGAATTTGATCCCGTAGTTTTCAATTTTACTTGTGTACATAACATTTATCATTTTGAGTGAATTTCATCCTTGGAATTTCACCTAGGATTGGGAATTTTTTTCCCATTAAAAAAAATCTTCTTTCATGGTCAATTGTTAACTTTATAATCCAATCCCAATATTACCAACTTATAGCTTTCAGGGTTCTTGAAACCAACACCTCTTGCACTCAATCTGATATTCAATTTGAGCTTTTCCCATGGTCATATTTAATATTTTCCTTTTTTTTTCTCCTTGAATAATTTTTTAAAGTAGATAGCAGGAAATCTATAAATTCTCATCTATAAGTAAAGTTTATACCCATATAGGATTAGTACTATAACCTTCACTTTGATCATACCCTATAACACCCCCAGAAACCCACTAGTGCATACTACTACCTCTACAACCCTATGCTCTATATTTTTTCCTTTAAAATCAATTCATATGCTTATGCTACCATAAATATTAATTCATGGAAGGCTCTAATAATAAATAGAGCACTAATTATCTACTCTATAATACATGTAAAATGCATATTTCCTTATGATATTCACATGCACATAACCATAAAATCATGGTAAACATATATATATTCATTAACCATGTACCACATATTTAGATACAAGAAATATTCATAACAAAAACATATAAAGATAAGAAGAAACACTTATCTTATAAATGAAGTGCCAATTAGATATAGACCTTAGATGTTTCACCCAACCATACAACAAACTACTTATAATTCCTCAACAACGGATCACCCTTAAGTTGGGGGTATGTCTCCACTAGGGAAAAGTTTTCCTAAGCCAACTATGGCCCAAAATATGTACCAAATATGGTCAAGGCCTATGTACCAAATCCCAACACCACTCCAACCTACAATTCCTCACTCCCCGTTAATCTATGCAACCCAAGGTTTTATGTGCCCTTCTCTACCTCTATAATACCTTAGGCTATGCCATTTCCCATCTAGGGCTCTACCATAGTCCCACCAAGAAGTCTCAAGGACCTATGTGTCTAAGAGCTCAAAATTTTGTCAGCGATCTCCAGGTACCCTCTAAGCCCCACATAAGTTGTCCCTGCACTTCTCCCTTAAGGGATCCATCCTAAACCAAGGTAACATATGGAGAAGTTCACTCATACCCAAATCCACCTAGGATATGTAGGCTAACAATATCATAGTGTCACAACCCTATTGCTTTAGGAAGTGTAGTAGCCAAAATGATAAGAATGATGGAATAAATGTTGAAACAACACTAAACTTCTCACTTTTATGTGCATGTATGAAAATGGCAAGTGGCACTTAAAGAAGCCACTTTAAGGACTTAAGATAAAGTCATGTGCACTTTTTTACTTTAGGCTGATTTTAATAATGGGTTTTCCCTGTAGGCTTAAACCCCTCATTGTTCAACCCTTAACCCCTTTTTCCGTTCATGATGTCTGAACACCCCATCTATTTTGTCTAACTTGGTCTACAATAGTGGTGTGTTTTAGTAATAATAATGTGATTACACATTTAAAAAACTAGGCTTGTTGGCCTTATAGGACATAGGTTCACTGGCCTAAAACCACATTGTCACTTCGGCTTCAAAACACACACATACGCACGTGCATATAGGCATGCTAGCATTAACACATATTTAAATGGGCACACAAGCCACAAAATATTTCTCGACTCACTAGCCTAAACATGATATGTACAATACACACATAGGTCATCTTGGGGGTGTTACATGTACTGCAAATAATTTACTTTTGTTCTTTACATTCATTTATTTTATCTTATGTAGGTGTCCTTTGGCCTTTTATTTTGTTTTTTTTTTATTGCATAATCTACATGTTTCATTTAATTGCAAGGAAGTTAAATCTTCAACCTATAGCTAATCTTGATATCTAGTTCTCATCTTGATATCGTATTTGTCTAGATATAAAAAGTAAGGTGAATCAATAGTGAACATGATTATAAGTTAGGAAGTATTATAGTTTCTTTTACATAATATCTTGAGAAAAAACTATGCATTGTTGGTGGTGGTTATGGCTATTATCAAATATGACAAGATTGAATGAAGTGATGAACTCTAGAAATCATGATCTAAATAATTAGGGGAAACTGGTGAAAGTGTTTATTTTTTTTTATTTTTTTAACCTGGTAGAATGGGTAAGCTTTAAAGCCGAGGTTCCTAATTCACTAGTGCAATAGTGCCACTGTTTTAGGCAATGGTCTAAAAACATTGTAATTTAAGCCGGAAAAAATAAACAAACAAACAACAAAAAACAAAAAACAAAAAAAACAAATGGGTTACTCATAACATCATGTTTCAATTTAGAGGTTGATTTTGTGGTTTTTTCTTACAACAACAGTAATTGCCAAGGCCATAGTCTCAAACAAGTTGTAATGCTAATCTTGAAGAAAAGGAGGTGCTACTGGAATAATCACTTTTGGTTTTAAGGGTAGATTTTAAAGTTTATGTTTAAAATGGCACTAGATGTCGAGACCATGATTTCAACTAGGTTGTAATATTAGCCCCAAAAATAACAAGGTTGATGTTATGAGCATCACTATTGTTCTCAATTGTTGATTTCTAGGTTTCTATTTTCATTTTTGTGACGACTTAAATCCACAATGGAGTATTCTAGATATTCTAACCTCGAAAGAAAAAGGGTTCTACTAGTAGTACCACTTTTTCATTTGAGAGTTAATATTGATGTTTTTCATGCAAAAATATGTATTTTGAGAGATAGATTTCTCTTTATGAAGTTGTAATTATTGTTAAATGAGTAACTATGGAGTATTCTAGATATTCTAACCTCAAAAGAAAAAGGGTGCTACTAGTAGTACCACCTTTTCATTTGAGAGTTAATATTGATGTTTTTCATGCAAAAATATGTATTTTGAGAGCTAGAGTTATCTTTATGAAGTCATAATTATTGTTACGTGAGTAACTATGTTGTTTTTTCACTTTTTAACTTACTCATTTTCTAATGGTTAGCATGAGACATCTAGAGTTTTATGAATATAGTTTTCTCAAAATGAGGGAAAGATTGAGATATTAAAGAACATAAACAAATAAAGAAGGGAATTGATGTAACTTTTATTGATATTCATAATTTCTCATTATATATGCCATTTTTCCCTTGAAAGATCATATAAGTAAAAGGATGTAAATGTAATTAAAAGAGTTCCATCAAGGGTTTTGAAAGGAGATTTTACAATGAAGGGGGTGTCAAATTAATTTCCATCATAAGCTTTTTTGTATTAATGAATTATTTTTATTAGATTAAATTAATCTACATTTTCAACAAATTCTCATTATTTGAAAATATTATTTCCATAGCATGTCCTTATATTTATATATAGTATAAAAAAATTGGCTCGAATAACAAAAAAAACCTTAAATTATTTGAAAAATAAATCGCAATTTTGAAAATATAGAAGATCGTTTACTTAATGAACCATTAACAAGAAAAAATTAAAATATGATAATTTAAAAAAAAAAAAAAAAAATCTATTTTAAAACAACATATGACCAAAAAAATCATCAATATTTTCCATTTTGAATGGAATCTTACTATAATAATATAACAAAGATCTCATAGAATTCCCAATATAGTCGCAACAATGCTATATATGATAATGAAGACTCTGGAGATGAGATATATGTAGGATGCAACAATTTTTTGGCAGATGCCATTTATATGCACCCTATGAAATAAAAAACTAAATTTGATAATGGTTAGAGAGGTAGACATGGAAACCATGGATATTGGTCAACTACCATTCACATTAAACTAAAACAAATTTTTCTAAGAGAGAATAGTTCTATTTAGTTTTTGTCATTAATTCTATTAACACCTTTGTGAAATATGATCCAGGTAAACCAAGGTGTTTTTTAATCATGCTTATAGTTTCATTTATGATCATACAAACCATGGTGAGTCTTAAGGACCATCCATGCTTCCTTTTCACTAGAGGAAAAGAAAACTTGTACCACTCCCTCTTTGCCTTGAGAAAATTCTACCAACTTAAAGATAGGAATGCCACATGCACGTAGATTTATTTCTTCCAAACATTTCAAGTCACTAACTAGGTTCATTAAGAGATAAGTGTTGATTAAGAGTAGATAATTTACTTTTTTTAATATTAAATTTATGCCTCAGTATGGAGAGTGGTTGTCTCAAAATATTATATTAACAATGAATTTTTTCAAAGTTAAAGTCTCTACATAAAATCCATGGCACAACATTAATTTCATTAGCTATCCAATGTATGAAGGTTTACCTTTCTCCAAATTTATTAGAGGCAAGAGATAAGCCAACATAAGGATATGACAATCTAAATTCAACATAAGCTAGACAAGTCTCTACATGCAATCAACAACCTATTCAACAATTACACTAGTAAGTTTAGGAGAGACTAGATTATCCATCCCTCTTTTTCCATCAAAATGATTAGAAAAAATACTTTTATCTTGGCTGAATAATATATAAGGTTGTGCATAGCATAAATCTTATGACTTTGACTTCTTACAAACATAGCACATCTATTCCATTAAGGGAAGTCAACATTTGGTGGATAATATATTTTATCCCTTGATGTTTAAGCCCTAGACATTCCATGAGGGCACTTTCACATAAACCTTACTGTACCTTTCATCTTTACCTAATTTACTTTGAGGCTCTAAATCACACCAAATGTATTAACACCCTAAAGTAGTCAATAAGCATTGTATTTTTTGGCCTTGTTAGGCTATTTTCCCCAATTAAAGGATGTTGGTATGTTAGTGACATAGAAAGGTGATAGAAAGACCATTGAAATCCATTTCTTAATAAGGAGGGGATTATTAAGATATTGTTAAATCCAATTGTTGTTCACTATGACAAGCTAGGCATTCTAGGTTCTTAAAATACTTGGGCCCAAAACCTTGGGGGTTTGGGTTAAAGGGGTTGAGACCTAATGGAAGAGGGTCATGATCATCAATGAAGCTATACAAGACTTATTTTTTTCTCTACTCTTAGGTCCATGCACAATAATCTAACATTTTTATCTTGGGGTCATTAGGGTCAATGAGATAAGAGCATTGAATGGGGCCATAAGCGACCATAGAAATTATTTTTTTTGAATGGTCTTGTGAATATATAACCAAGGAAAATAATAATCTATTCAAGATCTAAGAAGTGGAAGAACACAATGTAGCACGTGGAAGGTAAGCCTAGGCCTTGTGAAGTCACACAATAAAGGGTGCCTCTGGCCCATGAGGTTGGCCAATTACATCTACCTTATATAGTGTATGTGTGGCCATCACTCATTTCATGCAACCTTCAATGATCTTTGTAGGAAGAAATCCCTCTTGGATTGGATCACTTGTATGCGTATTTGTGGAAGAGACACTTTACTTGCCTATATAGGAGGGAACTTGGAGATGCAAAAGCATGGGTAGGGCATAATCTAATCCAATCCCATTGGATAAATGACCACTTTTTATTAAATGAAATTAAGGGAAAAATTCACAAAAGACATTGATAATGAAGTGTCATAGATCCTTCCTTAGGGTCCATAGATTTGGTGATAAGGGTTTTGACAGCAAAAGTAGGTGTTGGGCAAGTTGACTTAACAAATAGGCCAAAAGATCCATCTATGTCCTAATTGGGAATAGGTTAACCCTAACACACTATTGAGGTTGCAAAGTAGTGTTTAAACTTATCTAGTTATAGGCATATAATCTCCCATAAGAGTGTAACAATACATTGAAGTTTTGGCCATAATTACATCAAGAGACTAACGAACTAATTTAGATAGGATAAGTTATTTTAATCTCATAATAGATTGAGGAGTTCAAAGTCTAGACTTCCATAACCAGGAAGGTAGTTTTGAAAATCCAAGGACTGGTATGCAATATATTTTAGCATTGTTTGCATCTTCAAATTGGAAATAGAGAAAACCTTTGATAAGGTTTATGAGCATGGGTACAACACCAACCATATCACTCCTAGTTATCTTGAGTCTACCAGTTAATTATCACTTCAAATTGTTGGTGGGTGGAAATATTTTCCCTATAAAATACCCTAATAGTGAAGTTAGGGCCAGGCTCGATAATATACCTAGTTGCACACCTTCAACATGAATTTGTGAGGCTTCTTAGAGGTAGCATTGTTGCTCACAACATTAGCTCCTTTAGACATCACAATGTCCTTTTCAAAGAAAACTCATTGCTCTCCACTTGTAACTAAATGACATTGGCTAAATAAATTAGACAAACTAAAATCAACTTAATAAAACAAATAATAACTATTCAAATTTAGAAATTTTAGTCAAAAATCACCATTTTAAAAATTAAATAATAATAATAATAATAATAATAATTCCAAAATTTTAATAATATTAATTTATTAAAAATAAATATAGTAGTAAACATTTATATAACACATTAGATGTATATGAGTGGTTAAGCCCCACCAAATTTTAATTGCTCACCCAAAACAAAAGTGCAAGCCTCACCTAATCACACTCATTGAGAAGCAAGACCATGTGAAACACACATGCTGAAGAAATAGAAATATAATAATCTCATGATCCACGCCCATGCTGTGTTCTAAGTCCCCGTACTTTGAAAGCATCCATTAAAAGAAAAATAATGGCTTCTTAAAAGTCATGTGTGATGGACTTATCTATAATTATATTTTATGAAAAAAATTATATTCACATTGTTATACTCAATTTGTTCCATTTGATTTTTACACCGTTGTGTAGATGCCTTCGGCTTAGCTGTACAAATATTTAAAAGAGCGTCTTGAATCTTCCTTTTGACTCAAATTTTTATTTATTTTAAATTTAAAATCATTTAAGGTAAATTGACTATTAATAAAATTATATAATATTATAGACGGTTTTTAAAATATACTTTATACTATTTAACTAAATTTATAATAATAAAAAAATATTGAATAACTTTTTATATATAAATATAAATATTTTTTCAATATCTAAAATAATTAGTTAAATTAGTGTACAAAACCAATATCACAAAGAATGTTTCATATTCGAAGATGCTTTGTGTCATAGATTATTCCAGGTAACTTTCTGATATTATTTGTCATTTCGATTTGTATTATAGATTATTCTATTCAATTTTTTGATATTATTGGGGGTTAATCTTATAAATAGTGAGAAGATGTAAAATAATTTGTGTAAGATAATTTGTGTAATTGTTTGAAATTGATAATTAATTTTATAAATAGTGAGAAAATGTAAAATAAGTGTGTAAGATAACTTGTGTAATTGTTTGAAATCGATGGTAGTAAAATTGATAGAATAGTTGATAAATATTATTGGTTATTAATCTTATAAATAGTGAGAAAATGCAAAATAAGTGTGTAAGATAAGTTGTGTAATTGTTTGAAATGGATGGTAGTAAAAGTGATAGAGTATTTGATAAATAGTATTGGTTGTTAATCTTATAAATAGTTAGAAAATGCAAAATAAGTGTGTAAGATAAGTTGTGTAATTGTTTGAAATTGATGGTAGTAAAATTGATAGAGTAGTTGATAAATGAAAAAGGAATTAATATTTTATATATGTTTATTAATCTTGTGGTTGTCATCAAATGAGTAAAAGATGGAAAAAGATATTGCTAAGTATTTTTAAATTACTTTTTGAAGTGGTCAAAAGTTTGAGAGTAATTTTCATACCTAAATTATAGTCATAATAAAAAATAGCAATAGTAATAACAATGAGACATTTCCAAATATTATCACTACTTTTTCTCTCTCCTTTTTATGAATTAAGGATGGCAGCAAGGAATGCTCATCTAAGATCCTACCCAGTTCTCATCAAAACTTACTATTTAACAATATTGTTATATTATTTATCTTATCTTTTGATATTGAAATTATATTTTTTTAATCCATTTTGAAATTGATAAATAAGTTTATTTATTTATTTTGAAGAAACTTTAAAAATTGACTTTTTTTGTTGTATTATCTTAAAAAAAATTAAATAAAATGTTGTATTATCTTAAAAGAAATTAAATAAAATGGTTTGAAGACAATCTCTCAAATATACTTTAAATTTTTGAAACAAATGTTACATAGTAATATATTAGCTAGTACATGCGTTTGAGTTTAAATATATCTAAATAAAAATAAAAATATTGAATTAAATTTAATGTTAAGGTTTAGAATCCAGTTAATTTAGGTTTCACTAATTTGTAAATTGAGGTATTTTGTTAATTGTAATTATGTAGTGGCAATGGAAAAATGGAGCATCTAGTCCTACTCAACTAGCGACAATAATACAATAATAATGTCTTATCTCAGTGATAATGTTTTTCTTGAGAAGGTTGTCTATAAGGTTTTATATTTTCTTATGTAAAACATAGATAGACATATTTTAAAGAATAGTTGTTGTTGCTAGAGATATATGTGAAAGCTAGGTTGAACATACTCCTAAAAAATATATAAATATTAAAAATAGAATTGCTTTATTTACTTAGTTATTTGTTGTTTGAATTGATACATATTTTAATTTATTACTAATATTTATTTATTGATTTCTTATTGATAGCAAGTAAAATTATATATGTTTTTAACTATAATTTAATTTCTTTGTCCAAATCCATCTATTTTCATGAGGTCAAACCAAATTTTATAATAAGCAATAAATAAGTGGATCATATAAATCAATAATTATTTTTAAAAAATAATTAAATGATTTTAATGTTAATGCTATATCTAAATTTTGTAACTTTTGTACAAAATTAATCAAATTATTTTTTCATGGAGGGATAAAGAGAGCAAGCCAAGCTTGGTGGGCAGATTACAGGGTTAATAGAACAACTATTGATCCAGTCTACCATGAATCCTGCAGCAAATTGGGATGCGACATTTGTTTTGAACCTAATATTCCTGATTGCTTTCACTCTCCTTACAATATTGTTAAAGATATGCTGCAGCTTTCCAATAATGAAATCTTAAAGCAGTGTATGGTTAGACATCATGAGTGTCTTGTTCTAACTAAGATTAAGCACCAAATTGTTTTAAATAAACCCATGATTGTTAGGAGGATATTTACTAAAGCATGGGATGAAAATTTGTACAAAAGATTTCGATTCTCCGAAATCAATATCTTTTGATAAAGGGTTCTCATGGGCTTGTCCTTAAAGCTTCCACTTTGTAATAATGATGTCCAGTCACAAGGACTATTTGTGACCAGTTTTCTCGTGGGCTTTGCTATACAAAAGCATCCACTATGTGAATACTTTCCGTAAAATCTCAATACAAAAATTCTTCAGTCACGAGACTCAGAGCACTTCTCTAACTTTTGGTGCGCTTTGAGCCACATCTCATTGACTGACAAAATATTAGGACAAAGTTTGTCGGCCCGATGTTTGGATGTTTGTCCCCGGCACTGGTAAGAACCTAAAGTGGCCGGATCTAGTAGAGTTTTGAAGTCTTGTGCCTGTATATTCTGAGACAAAGTCTGTGTCTTGCCAGGAAGCCTTCGATAATGTTTTCTCACATATGAGAAGTTGAAAGTCCGATAAATGCAAACGCAGTCGATCTCTAGAAGGGATACATTGTAATCAGTAATATTGCTGAAACTCATTTCTGAAATAATAATGGAGAGTGTTATTGTTCATTCCTCATTTGAGTACTTGTGTGCTTGAGTAAATGTCTGTTGTGTAGTAGTTGTCTTTAAATTATCTTTGCCTTGAAGTTCGCCAGAAGTTCGCTAAAGGATATAAGGGATGTCAGACCGTTAAAGGCGAGGGAAGCGGTGTGAAAGGTCAACAGAGCATGAAATATCTGAGTAGGTTCATGTGTGGGTTCACGTCGGGTTCATGTAAAGGAAGATAGTTGAAGGCAAGTGAAGATCCAGCAAGGCCAACGGTCAAGAAAGCTTGTGTGAGAAGCTCTTGCTTAAAATTGGTATCAGAGCTAAAGAGTTTTGGTTCAGGTTAGTACTCAAAGAACACTCTATATTAAGAACGGAATCTTTCAGAACTTCTATTTCTTTCCATGAACTAGAAGAAAGAGAATCCTCAGCTATAGAAAATCCCCTTCGAGATATGTTTGCATCATGTTCTAGTCATGTGTTAAACCAAGCCAAACTAGAATATGAAGAATCTCAACCATCGACAAGATGGAAACTTCATAGAACTTCTGCATCATAAGTCTACGCAGATCTATCTGTATTTCATTTAAAAGCTGCTACTAGAATCAACATTAAAGAGTCAATAAGCCAGAACCAAGAAAACTCTCATAGTGTACAGTATATCCCCCTTCTTGATCCAAAACAATTACACGTTGAAGCAAAGAGGCTTAGAACCAAATATTTACATTTGGGATGTATTAGAATCAACATAAATCCTCTCACTCATCAAGGTCTGAATACTTTTGTGTTAGCCACTGTAAGAGACTTAACCCATAATAAATACAATGATTCGTTGATAAGAGGAATAGTTGCTCCTTTGTCTAATGGTCCAGTCTATTTTGACTATTATCCGAATTTCTCAGTTTATGTCTTTGACGAAACCATTAATCAAATCTTACAACTGCAAATCCAGACCATCGGATTTGACATGCAAAAAAAGAGACATAAAATTGCTATCCAGACAAGGGGCTATTTTCGGAATACTAATACTTTGTATGCAGTCATCCTACATACACCCAATAAAGATTCGAAGTCTAGTGTCATTGTTTTGACTGACTCAAAAATCAGAAAATTGAACACTAGAGTATCCGTTGGGAAGATCTCACCTTCCCTTAGCACTGGGTTGTTTCTAATCCCAAACCTCCTGCTTTGAGGAAAATAACTTCTCCAGATATATAAGAGAATCAATCTTTTGTCGTCCTATCTTTTCCTAGAAGATCCATAATAGACTGCAGAAGAATAGAAAAAACCTACAAAAGCTCATCAGTGTATCGAGATCCAAACATTGTAGATACCGCCTGCTCTAGTTCTTTTTTAAATCCTTGCCGCCATATTTCATTATTTTAGTTTGCAAAAATTGTAAATTTTTCCTCATTAGAAGTAAAATGTCCAAAGTGTCATTCATCTGCAAATTTAAGCATTCTTGTTGAATTTGTTATACATGAGAACCATCATCCTCGGACTGGTGAAGCACCTCTCTCCACATCCATAAATCCGTGTCCCAATCTGAAATGCTAAGACATCCCATTTCCACATGAGTCTGACGATGTTCTCATGATGCATGAATTACCCACTTTAAAAGATCCAAGGCTGACAAAAATGTTCAGCAAAATGAGGCCGAGTAACATGCCTAGATACGGCTTAAGATATTTGGAATAGATGAATGACCTCACCCCTGAGTCAAGATTTTGCACCTTGCCACCTGACTGTAAAAAGCCCTCTGTACCAAAGATGCATAAATTCTTCACCTTAATGGATGGTTGTAGAAAGACCAAAATAGAGTCCCAATGGATGAAAGAGATGTTGAATTGGGACATCTACACACATCCTGAGGCAGAACAATTTGGCCTCAGTCAAACAGTTGGAGAAAAAACCAGGCTATCCAAGGTGTGGAAAAAGTATATGGAAAAAACAAGTTCTTGGATTTCCTTTTATGTCTGGAAAATAAATTCTCAGCCAGAAAATGTGTTGATGACTGACACACCATCTTCCTCCTTAGCCAAACATTATTGGACTTCTCTAGATGGTAATAAAGTAGAGACATCATCTACTTTCCCTCCATACAAAGGTATCATCCTAGGGGAAAATCAAAGCACTGCAAAGGCCATCCCTTTGGTCCTCAAAGATGAAAATGCATTGGGTATAGATGGAAGAATACAAAAAGCCAATGAATAGATAAATTGGACCAACGCTGCAATCAAAGGGCTTGAAATGAGCACAACAAAATCTGTAGAAATAAAAGAACAGTTTGACACTGTTCAAGTCTCTCTTAATGATGTAAATAAGTGTCTTAATGATGTACAGTATTCATCCTCTATTGTTAAGACTTCCGTTAGAGAATCACTCAATAAGATTGAAGAAGTAGAAGAAAAAATGGTAGACCACATTGGTTCTACTAAGGGATTGTTAACAGCTCTAACAGAAAAGGTTGACAGGATGAGTCTGTCAAAAATAGATAAACCAATCCCTACTTCTTTCTTATATAAGAGAAATGTACAAATATAGAATCTTGTCAAACCTGTTGATAGATTCCCAAAATTGTTTCCAAAGGAAGTAGCTCAGACCTCCTCACATAAATCTGAAGCTACAGAACAAATTTCAACTACTTCCTTATTCAAGGAAGAAAAAGAATCAGAATCACAAATTCTTCCCATCTATGAACCACTGGAAACTCAGTTCAATAAATATTCAGCTCCTGACTTGGATGGAAAAGGCAAAATTCCAGAAACACACACATTCTTCCCGGATTCACACAGAGAATGGAACATTGATAACCTCAGTGTTGGCCAGATCAGACAAATGATTAACATGAAGTTCACTGAGTACAAGATAATGTGTCTCAGAGGAAAGAATGAAGTTGAAGCATGCAAGTCTATCATTCAATGTTTTACTGGAACATTACTCAGATGGTGGGAAACTGAATCATCACCAACTATATTGGTAAAAATGGAGAGCGAATTACTCAAATATGAAGTGGGAGATATTATACATAATTCAAATGGGACAACTCAGAGCAATATGATTGGGGCTCTGACTTCAATGATCTTAGAGCACTGGTGTCGCTCTAAGACGAAGATTGCTGATAAGCATGAGGTCATACTTATGAACCTCAAATGTAATAAGATGTCACAGTTTGAAGAATTTCACCGAGATTGGATGCAGAGAATATACGAGGTGAAAGATTCTAAAAATATGCTCTGGAAACAGGTATACCTTGTAGCCTTGCCTTCTAGATTTGTTGATTATATTAGACTGCAAGAAGTATTTCAATTACCATTTGAATCATATACCTGGGGAGAAATTTATTCCCTCATTACAAAAGCATTGGTCAGTCTGTGTACTAGCTCTAAGGTAAACAAATCCTTAGAAAAATTGTCAAGGCTTCCAGATAGTAAATCTATCTGTAGTAAATATGGTCTAACCATTGATGATCCTCTGGTTAAGAGGAGAAAAGCTAAAAAGAGAGCTAAGAAGGAATACAAACATACTACCAAATATCACAAAGGCAAATGACAGGTCTCTAATAGACCCAAGGCCTCTTCAAGGCCTAGAAAGGGATACTATAGGTATGTCCCTAGAACACATTACTACAAGCCTTCTGATATGCACTTGCATACCTCCAAACAGGAGAAATGGAACAAGCTTACTTGTTGGCTTTGTGGTAAGACTAGACACACTTCTAAGAAATGTCCAGTAGGAGAAGAGTCGAAGAAAAATAGAGGTAAGAAATCTCAATCTCTGTACAGACGGGGTAAAGCTGTCAAAACCAAGACCCAAATACAGTGTATGAAATGTGGGTTAAGGAGTCATGCAACAGATCACTTCCCTAACGTAGTGATCAAAGAACAAATTCAGCAGCAACAACTAGAAGAATCATTTGTTGATTCATTTACCTCCTCTTCTGATTCTTCATCTGTAGAAGAACTAAATACTCATATACAACCTTGTGATTGTTTAGATTTAGAAAATTATAAATGCCAATTTTGTTTTGACTTCGATTCTAACGATTACAGTGAATCCTCCATTGAAGAAATTTATACAGCACCACATAAAGAAAAGGTGTTGATGGCTTAGACAGAAGAGGAGGAGATAAAAATCCTTTCACAAATCCATGCCATGGAAGAAGGAGATATGAAAAGAAAACTCACTGAAGCATTGCTGGATCAGCTTTGTTCTTCTAGTTCTTCCAAAAATTCTGCCAACAAACCTTTGTTTATAAACGCCTCTTTTGAGCGAAACACCAAGTCTTTCCAGAAGCACCAACTGCAGGATAAGATTCGTTCACTCACCTTGGGGGAGGTAAGCAGAGAAATACATAATCTTAAAACCGAAATCTCTGTTTTAAAGTCTAAAATAACATAATTAGAAAAAGGAAAACAAACAACAATCACAGATGTAAATGAGTGGAACGTTGCAACTACCTTCAAAGAGCCGAAAGTTGAGATCATTGAAGAAAAGAAAGATCCTATTATAGGATTTAGAGAGATGATAATTTTAGCTGTTGAATATCAGCAGCACCATGTACAGGTAAAAATTTGCATACAAGGTGAAATGTTTTCATTAATTGCACTACTGGATTTTGGTGCAGATGTAAATATACTAAATACTAAAGTTATTCCAGCAAAAAACGGGATCTTTGTAGACAGAAAAGTAATTGGTCTAGGAAACAAAACACTGAGGTATGAAGTACTAAAAGCTTCTATCTGTTTTGACCAATATTGTATCAAACTAAAATTTGCAGTTGTAGACATTCCAGTAGATTGTATTTTAGGTAATAAATTTTTGGCCATTGTAGAGCCCCATGGTTCAGTAAGACCAAAAGGAAATAGAGCTGACTATTTCATTACTGTTCCAACCTCTAAAGGAAGTTCAAAAAGAATTGAGATGCCATACATCTCAAATCCAAGGGTCTCTACCATGGTCCAAAACATTAAGGAACTCGACAAAGTTGAAGCTAAATTGATAGATCTCAAAGATCTTAAGTCTACGATACAGGTAGAAAAACCGCTGAAAAATCCTCTAATCAAAAAGAAAAATGCTAATCTCAAAAAGAGGATAGAAGATGATTGTTGTTCAAAAGAGCCAAATGCCTTCTGGCACTGAATGCAACACATAATTGAACTACCCTATAAAGCAGAATACACTGGGAAGCCTTGCAAAAGCAGAGTGATCCCAATGAATAATGAATACAGAGCACTGTGTGAAAAAGAAACTAAGTAGTTATTGGACAGGAATCTTATCAGAGAATTTGATAGTCCATGGAACTGCTATGGGTTTTATGTGAATAAAAGGTCAGAGCAAATGAGGGGTATTCCAAGACTTGTGATAAACTATAAACCTTTAAACTCTATCCTTGTTGATAATACCTATCCTATTCCTCATAAAGGAGATCTGATAGGAAGGATAGCAGGAGCAAAGATATTTTCAAAATTCGATTTGAAATCAGGCTTTTGGCAGGTTGCCATTTCTGAAAAAGACAAATTCAAGACAGCCTTCAGCGTACCTGCAGGACACTGTGAATGGAATGTAATGCCTTTCGGTTTGAAGCATGCTCCCTCTAAATTCCAAAAGGTAATGGACTCCATCTTCAAGCCATATTTTGACTGACTTTCCGTTTATATGGATGATATTTTAATCTTTTCTAAAAATATCCATGACCATTTTAAACATATACATATATTTGTACAGTTGGTAAAAAGAAATGGATTGGTCTTGAGCAAGAAAAAGATAGAAGTATTTCAAAATTCTATAAAATTCCTTGGCCACACTATATTTAATGGCCAGATATCTCCGCAAAAACATGCCCTGTATTTTTATGATAAATTTCCAGATGTCATCACTCATAAGACCCAACTTCAGAGATTTATGGGATGTCTCAATTATGTTAGCAACTTCTATCAAGACTGTGCAAAAGACAGAAGATTGTTAAATCAAACACTAAAGAAAGAACCACCTTAATGGTTCGAGGCACACACAAACATTGTCCAACAAATTAAAGCCAAGGTAAAAACACTCTGTATTCTATATGTAGCTGATGATAATGCTTTTAAAATTGTTGAATTAGACGCCAGTGATATTGGATGGGGAGGCATCCTCAAGCAAAAAAAGGACAGAGAAGAACAGATTGTTCAGTTTGCCTCAAGAACTTGGAACCCTGCAGAACGAAACTATTCCACTATAGAAAAAGAAGTCAAAGCTACTTGGAATTGTATAGATAAATTTGAAGTGCATCTAGTAAACAAAAAGTTTCTACGCCTCGGCTTTGAAAAAGGTATTAACCAAAGACATTAAAAAGTCGAGAGAAGCTAAGTTTGCTAGATGGCAAGCCCTATTTGCTAACTTCAATTTTGAAGTTGAGCACATCAAAAGAATAGAAAATTGTTTACCAACAGTGAGTATATCCAGCACCAAGAACATGAGATAGTGACATGTGATAGTGATTATTACATGCGATAGTGATTATTACAGAACTGAATCGAATTCAAAAACAAGAAATTCTGACAACAATCCCAGAAAACCAAAGTTGGTCTAAATATAAAGAAAACTAGAAACCAACCTGAGACCAACCTGGGAATTAAGAGATACTAAACTATTAGATGCAAACTTACAAGCCGATACTGATATTTTGCATCTAGTACCTGAAAAGAGAGTGTACCCTAAAAGTAGCAGATGGATTTATGATATGGTATACACAAAGTGCATAACAAGTGCACTCCAAGCTGAATATGCTCTTAAACAAATGGAGGAGAAATAGTTTATTTATGTGCTGTACCAATTAAAAAAATAAAAAATACCGTGAACGAGCACGATGCAAGTTCAATAACGGAGGCAAGCAAGCTCTATATTGCTGAGGGTTTCCCCAGAGCTCTCCATATCGCATGAAGAATAGCTGTACATTGATGTTTTCAAGCAAGCCAAACCCAATAAACTCAAGCAAACCGAAGAATCCGATAATGTACATAACATTTAATGAATGAATTTTGCTGCCATATCAAAGCTATATAATTAACTGTGATGCCCACAAGACCAGGAATGGCGTGACGAGCCTTGAGCTGGAATCCTGCGTCGCTACAGGATATGATCGTATTCGTCAAAGTCGTCCGTGGCAGAGCGATTAACTACGTTGGAACCGATCACACTCATTTGCAGCCATGAAAAATTCAGAGACTTCAAAGAGAGATATGCAAACACTGCGACAGTACTTCCATAGAGCACAGCAGTGGCTACGGAAAGAAGCAGAGTATTCATCGGCATCCCGGAGATTAACGTTCTTCTTCTGCTACCCCAACCACCGTGCGAGCATTTCATAAAAGGAACCCAAATTCCACTTCCCTCCTTAACAGAATTTTTTGTGAAATGGGTGTCTGCTTTTCCACATCTTGAATCCACTACTTCTGCGTTACAAACATAGGAAAGAAGAAGCACAAGAAGAAGAACAGAGGTGATATTGAAATAACTGGTTTTTTCTGCCGTTGTTATAACAGCCAGGCTAATGTTCTTCAGCAACAATAGCTCCGCTCAGATCTATAGATTAAGAGATATGTTGCAATTGCAATATGCACGTGGGTACCTTTATTTTACAAGGGGACCGGACTCTTATTTATTCTTTAATTGGTCCAGCGGCCGCCACGGCCATTGAGATGACAAAATTTCAAAGCACGATTATTTTGAATAGCACCATATTCAGCACCCGCTAGAAGACTTCACCTCTGCTTACAATTATATGTTTGAATGGTCGAGTTCCTTTAAAGGAAAACATAAAAACGTGCATGGTAGAGTTCGAATATGAAAACCAGTGCTTGAATATCGAAACCATACGACCCATCAAGTTATATTTGACGATTTTGACAATTTGAAGTCGATTTTTGCAGGTCTAACAAAGATTGAAAGTGTTTGAAATTTCTTAACTCTATTTGATATTTTTTTATGGGAAAATTACTGGGCACGGACTAGCCAGCCATTTGAATGCCATCTCGGGATGTAATTTTATAAAAGCATATTTACCATTGACTTTTCTGTGAAGCTATTAGGAAATGTCGGTCTTTTAAATTCTATTTTTAATATAGATTTGGTGCAGCATACATTTCATGAATCTAGTGTATGATGGCGACATTTGTTTTTGCAGTTAAAGTGTTTTGATTCTGAATAATTACATAAGGTGTTTCTTTTTTAAAACAACTCCCCAACTGCCAGTCTTTACATGTCTACATCATTAGACTAAAGGTTAGACAATTGAAAAATTGTAAACCATTAAATTAATAATTAATAACTAAGACAAAACTTAATACTTAAAAGGCTTAAAAATAATAATAATTAATACCGAAAACTCTATGCAACCACTTATGGAAAAACGGCAAAAAAGGCCTATAGTCAGTTATGGAAAAAAACTGTATACCGCCCTTCCATCCTCTTTCCACGCCTTGCTGGAAAAGTTCTACACCTTTAGGGGAGGGCATCTTGTTTGCAGTTCGCAGTTCCATCTCTGGAGGGCGAAGGTCGTAATGTGCGGATTTTCAGTCTCGGCCGGAGGCGCGGGTCAGTAGGTTGGTCGCGTTTAAACATGAAAGTTCTCCTCTTGAGGTTTGAACCAACCAACCACCTTATTTGTTTTCTTTTCCAACCATACCTCACCTTATTTACTTATACTTTTTATAAGGTATATGTATGTTCTAGGTTTTTGTTGGAGTCACGATTGTCATTACACCAAAACTCGCAGGTGTTAGTAAATAGAGACATCATTAGTGTTAAGCATATACCACAAAACACCAACCATATTGTCATGACTCTTACTATGAATACACCCGCATGCATAATTTTTTTTTATAATGTTTACTTCTCCCAACGGGTGCATATAAATTTACATAAAAGGTTTCAAGGTTACAATTGATTTGCGTTAATATACTTTTTGTTATACTGTGCGGAAAACGTACTGCAATGATCTTGGCAGTACACAAGTTGTGATTTTCGATCCCGGGGTTTAAATGTCAACCGCCATGGGATTGACATGTGGCTTACCTACCGCGTTTACTTACCCTTGCGTGCTGGCGACTGCGGTTGGTATTAATTCTCCTGGACATAGATATGCTCTCGGGATTCTGAGACGAAATCAACGGTGGTGGGAAAGAGCTCCTCTCCATCGAACGATGGTAAGCTGTTCCCGGTTTTCAATGGTGGTCATTAGGGTTTTGATTCCGCAGGGTATACACTGGCCTCCAGAACGTTCATTCGGCATTTCCATCGTGGCTTCTGTAGAATGTCTCTCGCCTTGCTTCTGTCGTCTACGCTGAGCCAGAACCCCTCCTTTGCCCCTGTCGCCTGCTCTGGTAACAATACATCAGTTATTTCCTCATTTTTATGGTTGTTTTAGTCCTGTTCATCCGCGGCGATGGTGGAGACATTTCTTTACTCTCCGCATATTGTAGGTCCTACGAGCGTCCAGGGTTGTATGCTACCCTGTTTCGCTTCCGAGGCGTTATTGCAGGATTCACTCATGTGTCTGTTCCGCCTAGAATTCCAGCCAAGGCGTCACCGACACAGGTAACCTTTGTTTTAAGACCTACTCATAGATTTAATTGGTAAGTTAGGGTAGCTTAGCATAGCTAACGGGTTCGCATGGATTTATGACAGGTTGGTTACTCGTTGACGCAGCTGGAAAATGTAGCCGTCTGGTTCGATTCGTCGTCTCCACGTGAGTCTGTTTGTCCTCTCGGTCGCCTGCCTCTTGTATCTTGGGTGCCAGTTCTCGGGTTGACCCCACCGTTTGCTGCCAGGTTCCGCTAGATACTTGTTGAGGTCTTCAGTAATTTCTCAGCTTTGGATGACTGCAAAATGTTCCCAGACCTGGGGTTTCTTATTCCTACTGTGTGGATAGTATTATTTGCTGCTCATGGATTCTCGTCTAGGGCATTGTAAATATTTTTGTGACATTTTCCTCCCTCATTTAACTGTTGGACTGATTGTATGAAAAGACTGACATTCTAATGTTAAGGGTTTCGGTATTTTCTTGATGTCGAGCCTAATCTGCTTTCAAGCTCTTTATGTATATGACCCTTGGTATTTATTGGCATATTACTACTTCTTTTCATGGATTCTTGCAGTTCTTTTGTTTATGGAACTTATCCCCGAGCCGGGTCTTGAATCCTTAGTTTGTTTCTATGGATTCGCCCTTACGGCCTCGGCACAGTGTAATTCAACTAATGAAAGGTTTATTCGTTACAGTACTGTATTTCACATAAGTATGTTTTGGGTTATCGCGTGCATGACCGGTTCTTGTTTTAGGGAATTCTTTTGCTACAGGAACCCTTTGCACTTATTCGACAATGGAATGATTTATATGGGTTGCTTCTATTATTTGAGTACTGGACTTCTTATAATGTTTGAAGTTACCGCCCCTTCAGGCTTGGTTATTATATATTTCTGGCGAAATCATCTTAGCGCGCATAGTGATAATGAATCACGATTTCTTGCGGCCTTTGTTTAATTTCAGTTCTCAGTCATGGTATTTATGGTAGTTTTTCCACAGCGCTTGAAACATATTACTACCTTGTTAATATACTTCGGGTTCCTATAAAATTTATCTATCTCATGGAGTTTACTTCAGTTTTCTTACGGTTGTATCTATTCAATACGGGTTTTCCTTCTGTCTTTCCTTTTACAGGTCTTTTATCTTTTCTAGTTATTGAAAAAGTCTGGAATATTGTTCTTATTTGGCTCTGTTATTGTAGCCTACATTTCTTGTAAAATTTCCACTGTTTCATTTGTCGCTTACAGCTCTTCCTGTTACCCTCCTATCATTGAGGAGTTACCTAAGGCTAGCGAATAATCAAGCTATTCTATATTCATTTAGCTCCAATGCAGTAATTCCTAAATAAAATTCATGTCAATTTGTTTCACAGTTTATTTTTAAGTCTTTATTTGCGTAACCAAATGATACAAACACTGTAACCGTATGAAATTACAGTCATACTTACCTGCGTTAATTTCCTGTATACTTCAACACCTCCTCAGGTTTCTGAGCAAGAAATTGCTTTTGCTTGTCAATCCTCCTGACCACGAGACTAATTACTCGAATTATGTCTCCCCCCAAGCTTATTGCTAGACCACTGTCTTCAGCAATTTCCTTAATGCACAGCTTGTGCCATGTTATCTGGTCCCTACCAGACTTAACATGCTTTCCTTTCTTCCTCCGTCTGTTCTCCAACAGCCCGGTTTCCTCCATCCTTTCTAAGGAGGAGCAAAACAATTAGGGTTTCTCTTCCCTTCTTGACAACTATTTTTTTTTAAATATATGAAAAGAAACGTTATCATTAAGAGAATAACTTCCTTACTCGAAGTTACTGAATGTAATTTTCTTTTATTCATGCTCAGTTTTGCATTCATAATATTTCCAATAAATTACACAAAGTAAACACTAATCCTTGTGAATTACCGGGGTCATTACATCTCCCCCCCCTGAGACTGGACATCGTCCCGATGTCTGCCAGCTCCAAACAGTCCTGGATAATTCCTCATCATTAGTGCTTCCTCTTCCCAAGTGGCCTCCTCAGGCCCAAAGTGTCGCCATTGAACCTTAACTTGGGTAATAACTCGTTTCCGCAGCTGCACTTCTCTCTGGTCGAGAATTTTCAGAGGTTCGACCAGGACCTCTCCTTCCGGTTCGACCTGCAGCAAGTAATATTTAAGTTAGTTTCTATATTTTTTTAAGAAAAATAAAAGACTAACTATTACCTCGACAAGCCTCTTTGTCATAACAATTCCCTCCTGAATATCCTGCCACCTGATCACATTCCTAGGATCATAGACATATTTTTTTAAAATTGATACATGAAAAATGTTGTGAACCCGGATGTGGCTGGGCAGGGCAAGTTGGTATGCCACCGGCCCAACTCTTGCCAACACTTGGAAGGGTCCACAATATTGGGGTGCTAATTTAGCACAACTGCTCCATTGTAGTGTACTTCTCTTGTCTTGAATCTTGATGTAAACATGGTCTCCCACCTGATATTCCTTAAATCTTCTTTTCCGATCTGCAAAATTTTTCTGTCTATCTTGGGCAGCTTTCAAATTAGCTCGTACCCTTTTTACCATGTCTTCCATTTCTTTAAGCATATCAGGTCCCAAACTTAACCTATCCTCTGGTCCACCCCAATTCGAAGGGGTACGACACTTCCGTCCATACAAAACTTCAAAAGGACTTAGTTGTGTTGAAGTATGGTACCCATTGTTATATGTGAATTCTACCAAATGTAGATATTCTTCCCATAACATAGGTTGTTGCATCACGTAAGCCCTTAACATATCTTCAACCACTTGGTTTACCCATTCCGTCTGTCCATCTGTTTGGGGATGATATGCTATACTAAAGTTTAGCTGAGTCCCCAATTTAGCAAACAATGTCCTCCAAAAAGCTGAGGTGAATTTCACATCACGATCAGAAATTATTGTTTTCGGAAGTCCATGTAATCTGAACACATTCTGCATAAAGACATGAGAAATCTACGCAGCCTTGTAAGTAGATTGTACAGGTATGAAATGTGCGGCTTTACTCAACTTATCCACTACCACCATGATAGAATCGTTGTTTCTTTTTGTCTTAGGCAACCCAATGATAAAATCCATGAAAATGGTTTCCCATTTCCATTCTGGAATAGGTAATGGCTGCAACAATCTTGCTGGATGTTGATGTTTTGTTTTAATTTGTTGGCATTCCAAACACCGAGATAAGTACTCGGTCACATCCTTCTTCATTCCTGGCCAGAAATAATTTTTCTGAATTGCAGTAATCATTTTCTGATAGCCTGGATGTCCCGCATAGTGACTAGTGTGGAACTCATCCAAAATCAGATTTTTAATTTGACTTTGGTTGGGTAAATATATTCTTCTTTTGTAGAATAGCATACCTGCATTATCCAATTCAAATTCTTGTTGGTCTTCCTCACTATTAGTCTGTTGTAGTTGCTGTTTTATTTGCTAATATTCAGCATCCTGCTCTGCTGTTTTTTGTATTGTTTCAAAGAGAGTACTTTTCCAACTACTTAGGGAGATTTGGTATAAGCTTTGTACCTTTCGACTCAAGGCATCAGCCACTCGGTTTTCTTTTCCTTGCAAATGCTTAATATCAAAGTCAAAGGTGCTTAGGAAATCCGCCCATCGAGCTTGTCTCACGTTTAAAGTGGGCTGGCTGAAATAATTAGTTAGACTATGGTGGTCGGTCAACAACAAAAACTTCCTTCCCATAAGGTAGTGCCGCCACATCTTCAATGCATGTATAACAGCGGCCAATTCCAGATCATAAGCAAAGTAATTTTGTTCATGTTCTTTTAACTTTCTTGATTCATAGGCAATCACTTTGCCTTCTTGCATTAAGACGCCCCCCAACCCCTCCTTGCTTGCATCAGTACATACCACATATTCTTTGTCAGAATCAGCTATACTCAAGATAGGTGTTGTGGTAAGCAACTGCTTTAATTGTTCGAAGCTTCTCTGGCACTCTGGGGTCCATTGGAATGCCCTTCCCTTTTTCTGCAAAGATGTGATGGGAAATGCCACTTTGGAGAAGCCTTTCACAAACCGTCTATAATACCCGAGTAATCCCATAAAGGACCGGATATCCGCAACATCCTTTGGTACATGCCACTCCATTATAGCCTTTATCTTTTCTAGGTCTACAACAATGCCATCCTTGGTGATTACATGGCCTAAGTACTGGATTTCTTCCTGAAAAAAGTCACATTTACTAAACTTGGCGTATAGCTGGTGTTCTCGAAGGGTTTGTAGCACCATTCTAAGATGTTCCTGGTGCTCTTCGACCGTACGGGAATATATCAATATGTCGTCAATAAATATCAGCACAAACCGATCTAGGTATTGATGAAAAATACTATTCATTAAACACATGAAAGTGGCAGGGGCGTTAGTTAACCCTAAAGGTAATACCACAAATTCATAATGCCCGTACCTTGTTCTGAAGGAGGTTTTGGCAATGTCCTCTTCTTTAATCCGGATCTGGTGATAGCCTGACCGAAAATCAATCTTAGAGAACATAGTTGCACCTTTCACTTGATCGAACAATTCGTCAATCCATGGTAAGGGATACTTGTTTTTGATGGTCAGTTTATTTAACTGATGGTAATCAATGCACATTCGAAGGGTTCCGTCCTTTTTCTTGACAAACAATACTGCAGCTCCCCAAGGAGACACGCTAGGTCGAATGTAATTTTTATCTAATAATTCTTGCAGTTGCATCTTCAATTCTGTTAATTCAGGCACACTCATTCTGTAAGGTGCTTGTGACACTGGAGCTGCGCCTGGTATCAATTTGATAGTAAAATCTATATTTCTTTTTGGTGGTAATTCGGGAACTTCCTCTGGAAATACATCTGCAAACTCTCGTATTATAGGAATGTTATCTAAGGTCGTTGCTTTATCTTTAGAATCTACAAAACCCACTTGAATAGCATACATCTGGCATCCTTTCCGAATACATTTTGCTAGCTGGGTCGCGGTTATTGGTCGGATTTGCACTGGTCGCTGGATCCCTTGCATTTATTTTCTATCTCCATTCTGGTATTTGTAATAAATAACCTTAGTTTTGCAGTCAACTAATGACCAATGTCTTTCCATCCAGTCCATACCAATCAGAATGTCGTATGAACCGAGAGGAAGTACATTCAGATCTGCCATCACTGGTTGTCCAGCTATTGTAAAAGAACAATCCTTAATTTTTCTTGTGACTCACCTCTTGGCTCTTGTAGCTAATTGTACTAGCCATGGGTTTTTAAATTTAACAGGTAGTTATTTATAGCGCTCTACTATCTTTGGACTCACATAACTTAATGTAGCGCTTGGGTCAATTAAAACAGTTATAGTAAGGTCTGAAATCTTACCTTCAAATTCGACCATGGTGGGTTGATATTCTGCCTGGCGATCGTCCAA
>APFE031402237.1:22266-39816 GCA_000404065.3 Pinus taeda | reverse complement strand
TTGGATGTGATGCATATGTACATGTTCCAAAGGAGAAATGAACCAAGTTGGATAGTAAATCTAAAAAGTGCATCTTTATTGGGTATAAGTATGGTTTAAAGGGTTATAAGCTTTAGAACCCAATCACATGGAAGGTTGTGTATAGTCGCTATGTGGTGTTTAGAGAGGTGAAAGATGTTATTAAACATGAAGTCCAACCAAAGGAACTGTGAAGATAGAGTTTGAACTAAAGGAGGAAGAATCAGACTCTGTAGCAGAGGAGGAATCAGAAGATGAAGAGCCATAAACTCTGGCTGTGAGAAGATCAGTTCGAGAAAGAAGGCAGCCAGAAAGGTATAGTCCATCTGCTTTCTGTTCAAATTTTGCTTTGTCTGTTACTGATGATGATCCCAGAACTGTGAAGGAAGCAGTGGATTCAGAGGTTGGAAAACTCTGGAAAGAGGCCATGGTTGATGAAATGGCATCTTTGCACAAAAATGAGGCTTGGGATCTGGTGGAGTTGCCAGCTGGAAGGAAACCCATTGGCAGCAAATGGGTGTTCAAGAAGACGACAATGCAGAAGGGAAGGTGGAGAAATACAAAGCTCGGTTGGTAGCAAAAGGTTATTCCCAGGTGCCGGGAATTGATTTTGGTGATATTTTTTCTCCTGTTGCCAAGGTAACTTCTATTAGATTACTTTTATCTGTTTCTGCTGCTTTTGATTTTGAGGTAGAACAGATGGATGTGAAGACAACATTTCTTCACGGGGATTTGGAAGAGGGAATCTACATGAAGCAACCTGAAGGCTTTGCGGTGAAGGGTAAGAAAGAACTGGTATGCAAGTTAAAGAAGTCTCTGTATGGGTTAAAACAGTCACCAAGGATGTGGTATCAGAAATTTGATACATTTATACGGGGACTTGGCTTCACCAGAAGCAAAGCAGATCATTGTGTGTATTTTAAATTAATTGGTGACCGTGTTATTTATCTTGTCTTATATGTGGATGATATGTTGTTGGTTGGAAATGACAAAGAAATTATCCAGGATTTGAAGACCCAATTGTCCTCCAAATTCGACATGAAAGATCTCGGTGCTGCAACTATATTTTGGGCATGGAAATTAAAAGAGATCGGGCAAAGAGGAAGCTCTGGTTAAGCCAGAGGAAGTATGTCGAGACAATACTACAGAGGTTAATATGTAGGATAGTAAACCAGTGAAGGTTCCTATTCCTGTAGGTGTGAGGTTATCTGCTGAACAGTTTCCCAAGACACAAGAAGAGGAAGAGGACATGTCCCGTGTTCCATATTCAAGTGCAGTCGGTAGCTTGATGTATGCCATGGTCTGTACTAGACCAGACATTGCACATGCAGTGGGAGTATTGAGCAGGTTTATGTCAAAACCAGGGAAGGAGCACTGGACAACAGTGAAGCGGGGTTTCAGGTATTTGCGTGGCACTAGTGGTTATGGTTTGTGCTACCAAGGAAGACCAGGATTGGATAGAGTGTTGGATATTCGTGGCTTTGTTGATGCAGACTGGCTGGAGATCTGGATCAGAGAAGATCTACAAGTGGGTATGTGTTTAACCTATTTGGAGGTGCAGTCAGTTGGATGAGTAAGAAACAATCTGTAGTGGCACTATCAACTACAGAGGTAGAATACATGGCAGCCACTCATGCAAGCAAGGAAGTAGTTTGGTTGCAGAGATTGTGTTCAAGTATGGGGTTAGTACAGGGAGCTATAAGGATAGACTGTGACAGCCAAAGTGCAATTTTCTTGGCAAAGAAGCCTGCGTATCATTCAAAGACAAAGCACATTGATGTTGAGTATCACTTTGTGAGGGATATGATAGAAGACAAAAAGATGTTTCTAGTAAAGGTGGACACTTTGAAGAATACTGCAGATGTATTGACAAAATCTGTTAGCTCTGAGAAGTTCTCTTGGTGTAGAGAAACAATGGGTTTTTCAGGGCTAGAAAAATGACTAAGCTCTCCTGTGGCCCCCTGTGAAAAGAAAACAACAAATGGGAGATTGTTGGGTTGTGTTATATACTTTCCACATAGTTAACAGGGTGTTTGAGGGGTACCTGTAACCCCACTTTATGGGGTCCGGGGCAGCGCCCCAAAAATTTTTGGTTTTGGACCCTATGTTAGGTTGGGCGGACCCACCTATGGTTTTGTGCATGATTTTCGAACATGTTTTTTGGACGCGATGGTTTTCGGTCCACGGTTTTGGATGCGATGGTTTTCCGGTCCATGGTATTGGATGCTTCGACATGTATCAATATGTATTGTAACATTGAAAGGAACATAATGAAAAATCAAGCTGGTAGTCTCGATTTTGGGATCCAGTGGGAAATCTCTGTGTATATGTGTTTTATGTGTTATGCTCTCACATTTTTATTTTTTCCTGTGATTTAGAATTCGTATGTAGGTAATTTCTTTACGGGGTTAAAACCTACATTCTTTCAATTTTTATCCTTAATTTTTCAAGTAAATGGATCTCATTCCATGAATCCCCTCTATACATGGAAATAACGGTAGATTTTAGACCTCCCTAGTTTGTTTATGTAGATAGAGAGTTCGTATTTTCCACAATAATATTTGAAACTTGTCGACATTTCAACTCCCTAAGAGGATCCATATTCATGACAATGTTTGAAGAAAGACGAGGCAAAGTAGAGGAATGAATTATGAAGGTCCACAACTCTTCTTTCAATTTTTATCCTTGATTTTTTGAGTAAATAGATCTCGTTCCATGAATCCCCTCTGTATGACGAAATAATGTAGATTTTAGACTTCTGGGGTTTTTTTTTTTAAATAAAGAGTTCGTATTTACCACATTAATATTCGAAATTTGTTGAAATTTCAAATCCCAAATAGGATCCATCTTCATGACAATGGTTGAAGAAAGATGAGGCAAAGTAGAGGAATGAATTACGAAGGTCTACTACTCTTCTTTCAATTTTTATCCTTTATTTTTTGAGTAAACGGTTCTCATTCCATGAATCCCCTCCATACAGGGAAATAATGGTAGATTTTAGACTTTTATGGTTTGTTTTTGTAGATAGAGAGTTTGGATTCTCCACAGTAATATTTGATTTTTTTTTATCCATTTTCAAGACAATGGCTGAAGAAAGATGAGGCAAAGCAGAGGAATAAACTATGACATCCCACTTCTCTTCTTTCAATTTTTATCCTTGATTTTTTGAGTAAATATATTTCATTTCACAAATCCCTTTTGTATAGGAAATATTGGTATATTTTAGATTTATGTGGCTTTTTTTTGTAGATAGTGAGTTTAGATTTTCCTTCATAATATTCGAAAATTGTCGATGTTTCAAATCCCTTTGAGGATCCATATTTAGGACAATGGTTGAAGAAAGATAAGGCAAAGTAGAGGAATACATTATGAAGTTTTGCTACTCTTCTTTCAATTTTTAGCCTTGATTTTTTGAGTAAACAGTTCCCATTCCAAAAATCCCCTCTGTACAGGGAAATACTGGTAGATTTGAGCTTTATGTGGTTTTTTTTTGTAGATAAAGAGTTCATATTTTCCACAATAATATTTGAAAGTTGTTGATTTTTCAAATACCTCAGAGGATCCATCTTCAAGAAAATGGTTGAAGAAATATTAGGCAAAGCGGAGGAATGAATTATAATGGTCTGCTTATATATATATTTTTAATGTGGTTCATAGACATTAGATGATTACTACATCCATGAGAAAATCAAGGAAGATCAACCTGAAGGGATCTACCCGCCGACCAAACAAGCAGGGCCTAACCCCAAGGGCGTCAAGGTTATTTGACCCCTTGACCTCTAGATTAGCAAGGCACTTAGCAATGGGAACTCGACCAACCGAGCTAACCCTTGGGGTTGGTCTACTACTCTTCTTATTACTTAATGTAATGTTGCATAACAACATTTATCCATACTCAGCTCAAGAGTGCTTGGTTATAATTCTTCGAATTTAAAACTTTAACTACTTTCACCATCTATTGTTTATATAGCATGGCCTCTAATGATTAGTCCCTCTAATTTTATAGAATTTTGGAAATCTTCATCCATGTTTATTCTTGTAGCAATTGAACCACTATTTAAGCCATTTTTATCTTATTATTGGAATTAAAATTCCTAAAGTTTTTGAAACATCCAAAGTTTCAAGTGGTAAAGTTTTAGCTTATTATCCTTAGGCTCCCCATTGATTACTAAATTGGATTACTATAATACTATGGTTCGGTGCAAAATAATTTTATGCGTTCATCTTGCACCTTGATTCATCTCCAATAGCAAAGAGATGTTTCATCAAGGAACTGAGGTGATTTTCCACTCTACCACTGGTCATTATCTTACAATCATATAACCTCTTCTAGAGAAACAATGATTTAACCATGGACTTTGCCTCATACATGGTCCCAAGTTTGTTGGAAAGCTCCTAATTTGTAACAGTGCTTGGGACATTCAATAGATATAAATTGGATATGACTCTAAATAAATAAACCCCCTTCATTCTTGTCCATTCAATCTCGATATTCTTTCTTTATAGAATTCCACCTCTCCACTCTCAACACAATTGAAATACCCTCTTAATAAGTACACATTCCATCTTCAACTTCCATAAGTTGATGTTTTTCCCTTTAAACTTATCAATTTCCATCCTTATGGTCAATCCCGTTCCTTTTTGCTACAAACCAAGTTCAATGGATGTCTTCACACCCTCATAACTTCTCCCACTAAATGATACAGATTGGATCATTATATTTTTTGTCATCTCTTATTTATTTTAGAGTGGAGAAATTGAAAAAATCAACTTGTATGAGCGGTTTTATCATTGGGGCCCAGTTTGGAAGAATTAGCTTGTAAGAAATATTTCATCAATGGGACCCAATTTGGAGGAATCAGCTTGTAAGAGTGGTTTTATCAATGGGACCTAGTTTAGAGAATTGGGGTTTGAAACTTTCTACGTCCATTTTGGGGCACTGAATGATATTTTGGGGGTAAGACTTTCCCTCATAAGTGTAATCATGTGATATTATTTTACACTCAAAGACCTTTCTAATGATGAAAGAATCACATCAATCGAAGTCCGTATGCAAAATTTATGTCTCTTAGAAGTTGACCTATTGTGTTTGACCACCATGGATCAAGAGGGTGTTATGTTGACCCTCGTTAGTCATGTAAAAGGGGCTAGCCATGTGGGGACTTGGAAGAAGACGTTGGAGGGATTAAAGTTGTAATTCTAGTTGAGAGTTGAAAGAGTCAAATCTGAGCCATAGTTGGTTATCGAGATATGTAAAATGGGTTACATTCATTTCAATTGTATCTTGTTCCCAAATATCTAAAAACAATTAGAAGTGGATTGAGAGAGCATAAAATAGAGAGTTAGTGTTATGTAGTAGCCCATCAAGGCACAAGTCTAAGATGACTTCATAGAGAGTGCCTTATTGTTTTTACTTGCATTATTTCCATTCCAAACAAATGAGAGTAAAGTAGTTTCACCTTCCATTTGAGTGTTCTATTGTAAGGGTTTTCTAAAGTATATCTTGTGTTCATTGTGGTTGGTGTGTGATCATATTTTATTGTACTCTATTTGTTGAATTTTTACCGATTACACGCATAAGAAGAAAACATTAATTAATAATTCTAGAATCTAAGGAAATCAACCCTCATAGTATAGATAACAACATATTTCTATCATATCTATTTTGATGAAATGTCCAATGGAATATCCACGACAATTTTTGGATCACTAAAACAAAACACCCATATCAATAGTCATAATTACAATGAAAGACAAAACCATTTCCCCACTACCGAAATTCAATGATGTAGTTATTCATTTAGTAATTTAATTACTCAATGAGAATCCACTTTCAATCCTCTTGTATCCAAGAGTAATTATTTTATAACCTATAACTTCTTTGGCTAAACACTAGGACTCCAAGCCACAAAAGAAACTTCCACTTGATGATAGAACACTCTTGTAGAAGCTGATGATACCCGTTCTTCACACAAATGTTTTGGATTCAAACTTATAATGAGAGGGGGGTAGGGGTGGAATCAATCTAAGATAATTTCCTACTTATTTAAACATTCATTAATAATAACCAAACAATCTCACATATAGAACACAAGATATAAATGAAAACTTTTGTATAGAAAATATTTGTAGGCACCAACCTACTAATACAAACTTTGTAGGTATAAACCTATTGTTACTAACTTTGCAAGCACCAACCTACATGAGACACTGACCCCCCCTTTTGCAATATTTGTATGAATCAACCTATAGGAGACAACAATCCCCCCTACCACAATATTTATAGGCACCAACCTACATGAGACACTAATCCCTCCTTTGGCAAGATTGTAGGCACCAAACTATAGGAGACACCAACCCCCTTACTGCAATATTTGTAGGCACTAACCTATAGGATACACCAATACCCATGTTTGAAGATTTGTAGGAACTGACCTACATGAAACATTAATCCTCCCTATTGCAATATTTTTAGGCACTTATCTATAGGAGACACCAATCCCCCTTGCTACATGATTTATGGGAACTCACCTATAGGATACACCAATCCCTCCTATTGCAATATTTTTAGGCACCAATCTATACCTATAGGAAATGCCAATACCCTTTGTTGCAAGATTACAACCAATCTACATGAGACACCAATCCCCACAGTTGAAAATATTTGTAGGCACTAACCTACTAGAGACACCAATCCCCTCTATTGTATATATTTGTAGGCTCCATCCTACTTCACTAAGTCTATTCGATACTTCTACATTCACTAGGTTTTTTAGTTGCTTCTAAATTCACCAAGTTTACTTCTTTATTCTTTATTCTCTAGGTTTGTTTTCTAATTATGTCATCACTAGATATAATTGATGCTTTTTCCTTCACTAGGTCTACTTCTCCCAAAATTTGTTGTGTATTTCCTCTTCCTAAGAATGAACTTGTACAATAAGCCACATATCTAATTTTACAAATCATATTCTAAAATTTTGAACTAAGGAACTTTTGTATGTCTCCTCATATCTCCAAAATGTTCATAGTTTGCAAAGACCCAAAAAATAATAGAAAAAATGTCTAACTAACATGTTTGAAGTTGATTTTAGGGTTATTTAGTAACCCTAACTTCTACAAAGAATATATTTTAAATTATAGCAAACTAAATTTTGAAATTTCTACCACAACTACCTAGACATCTCTTCTTTTCCTCCTTTGGATTTCATACTCTAAAACATCTCAAGGAAAAAAACAAAATATTATAGTGAAAATGCCAAGTTGACCTATTTGAAGCATATTTCAGGAGCATTCAAGAACAATAACTTCCTCAAATAATATCTCCAAAATTTTAACAAAACATGGTATAATTTTTTTTCCACAAGTACCTAGAAATATCTTCTTATTTTCCTCAATATTTCACAATATGAAACATCTTAGAAAGAAATTTATAGCAAAAATGTCAAGCTAACATGTTTGACCAGATTTTAGGAGCATTTAGAAACCCTAACTTCCTCAAAAAATATATCTAAAATTATAATGAACCACATGTTGAAATTTCTACCATAGGTACGTAAAGATATTTCCTCCATTTCCTAAATGTTTCATGGTCTGAAACATCACATAAGAAATGCTATAGCAAAAATCCCAAGTTGTCATGTTTGAAGCATATTTCTAGAGAATTCAAGAAGTCCATCTTTCTCATATCATATATCCAAAATTACAGTGAATCAAAGTTTTAAATCTCTATCACAGGTGAAGGAATATTTCCCCTTTATCTCTTCCAAGTTTCTTGGTTTGAAACATCCTATAATAAAATTTATAGTGAAAATTCCATGTTGACCTATTTGTAGTAGATTTCAGGAGCATTCAAGAAATCTAAATCCCTCATATCATATCTCTGAAATTCCAACAACAACAAAAAGTATTAAATTTTTATTATGAGCATATGATGATCTCTCATATATCTCCTCTATTTTTCATGGTCTGAAACATCCCAAAAAAAGGTTTATAGAAAAAAATACAAGATTACTCATTCACTCCACAAATCACATTTTGCTCCACCTTATAGATCCTAAGAGTAATCCCCACGTTTTGTTGTGCAACTCAATCCTTTTCTTGTTTGGATGGTCTTAAAATGAACTCATATATCCTTTATTTATAGCGTTTCTATATGAGTTCCAAGTTGACTCAGTCACTTCACAAATCACATTTTTTCTCCACCTTTAAGACTCCAAGAGTATTCCCCAGTTTTTGTTGCACACATTCGATCTCTTCTTGTTTGTATGGTATTAAAATGAACTTATTTATCCTTTATTGATAGTGTTTCTACATTCACTTATGGGGTTGACATGTGGTTGGGTCGGATTGTACTTTTTGGCTAGCCAACCTATGTTTTTTAGCTTGACTAACATGAAAAAATCTTTCATATCTCTTCATTGTTATGGAGTTAGAGGAAGTGTCATATACCATTGTTAAGGTATCAAAATAAGCTATTCAATCATATATTTTCTGCTCCAATTTGAGTTAGATATTTAGAGTAAAAATTCCTTCGAATATAGGGCATCCAAATTGGGCATCAAGAAAAAATTGCGTATCCAAATAATATTTCCAACAATATTCATTTCTCATTATTTATCTTGGACATCTATACTATCCCCCTATCTTTGACATCAATGTGCAATATTTCCAACAAAAGACCCACTACTTGCTACAATGATATGAATTATTACAATATATCATTTTCAACCGATTAATTTGGAAAAGAGAAGAGTTATGAATTCCAAGAAAAGGTGGTGTCGAAAGACACTATTATAAAATTGAAGTATAAATAACCATAACTCAACATATAATTGATAACAAAAAAACTTCATAAAAGTTCATAATAAAATGATATGTAAGATCACCTATATATAACCCAAAGTATAATTAACTTCCTTAGAATGAATATGACATAGTCAACTTTGAATTCCTAGAGTGTGCTCATTTCTCTTTCTTTTCTACCTAAATTTATGCATTAATACATTGCCTTGGCCAACTGGACCAATTATTTGATTGGCTAATCAAACTCTTAATGAACTCTAGTTGATCCTTGTTCATCAACTATCTCTAGAACATCCAAAGGTGTGATGAACCCATTTTCTAAAACTCTCCCATCAAGGAAGCTATCTGAATATTTAGTACATGATATTATTTTTGTACATGCACCCATAATTGAAACATCCTAAAGCCCAAGCATGGCACAAAGTTTCATAAGCTCAAATTTTGTAAAAGGCTTCATAAATATATTAATCATATTGTCATGCATCCTACAATAAATAAGAGAATCAATATTATCCTATACCACCTCAAATAATGAGCATAAAACTCAACATACTTCAATTTAATATAAGCAACATGGTTCTTACCTACTTGTAATACACATTGTTTTTCACAATACACTACAATCAATTTTCCAAAGGAAAATTCAATCTTACGTGTTAGGTTGTGTATTTGCACTACCTTTGTGCCTACATTAACTTTTCCTCTATATTCTTCATTTGGTGGTAAAAATATAGACCATATTCTACTTTTTATACTATCGAACTATGAATCTAGAGCTAAGATGAAACTCATAGTTATAATTTGACTTCTTATCATCTTTATCGCAATCCAATTTGACATAGCTAACTAACCAGTTCATATTTTTACTATGATACTTTATAATGAGGTGATAGGTGCATTTAATATAGTGAAGAATCCTCTTTGCAACTTTCAAATGTCTCTCCCATAGATCTGTGTGAACCTATAGGCACACTAACAACACAATAAATATCATGTCAATTGCGGGTCAAACAAATTAGGGTACCAACAAGATCCCTATAGAGAGTAGGATTGACATTTAGAGAATCACACTCTTTAGTTAGTTTTACTCCTGACTAGTAAGGTGTAGCAAATGGTTTGCAGTGTTCCATTTTGAATCTTTGCAATATATATAAAGACATATTTATGTTAAGAAAGAAAGATGCCATCATCCATTTCTAAGACCTGGATGCCTAAAAAGAAATGAAACATACTAAGGTCAAACATTTTAAATATATTTGCTAAATGTTTCTTCAAACCCAAAATTAGATCAAATGCTACTTCTAAAAATGATGAAATCATTAACATAATATAAAAAAATCAAGGTATCATTATTTACATGCAAAAGATAAATACTCAATGGTTTGATTTCCAATGTCTGAATCCAAGATTAGGAAGAATACATCTTTCTTTTCTTACTATGTCTGATGGGCTTGCTTCAAACCATATAAGAATTTCTTTAGTTGATAAACAAGAATACCATCCTTTTTAAAACCTAGGGGTTGATCCATATAAATCTCTTTAGTGGCAACACTATGTAAGAAAGCATGCTTGGTATCCATCCCATGTACCTTCCATCCAAAACAAGTTGCAAGTGAAAGAATCAATCAAGCAAAGTTCATTGTTTAGTTATAACTAACACAAAGAAGATTCAACAACTTTGCTAAAATATGAACCAACTCCCACGAGCTTGGCATAGTAAAATTGATATTAGAAAATTACCAAAACGTTGCAAAATGCAACAATATGTCATTTTGTTGCGCTAAGAGGGTTGAATATGAAAGACACCTTCTCAGTAGAGCTCCCTATGTACACCCAAATTAAAACCCAATTTCAAAATATCTATGACAATACTAACCTTCATAACATTTGAACTAATCAAAACTATGGTAATCTTGAAATGGTTTCATTATTATTTTTTAAGCTTAGAAATAATATTGTAAATGAATCTAAGTAGCCTTTACCATTTTAAATTCTAATAGACACGGTTATGGTCTCAATGGACATTAGTCATCATCATTATCATCATAATTAAACATCGATTTTGAAAGTAAAGTAAAACATAAATGCTCATTCCTCTTACTATTTTTTCAACATTGAAATAATAATGTAAAGGAATCTAAGTAACCGTTACCATTTTAAGGTCTGATATACCAAGTACAGTCTCAATGGAAAGTAATCATCAGCATTACCATCATAGTTAAATATTATCATTGAAAGTAAAGTAAAATATAAATGCTCACTCCCATAGAAAGGAGATATACACAAAATAGTAAATTCAATGTTGGAAGATAAACATATTATAATGCACTAAATTACACAATATATCTCCTTCTAGTCATAGGTTTATGATATGCTAGCGAAAGAATAAATCATGTTAACATAGATAATAGAATTTTTCTAGCTGCAGAAAAATAAAAACACGCAACTACATATGCAATGCACAATAAATATTAAGGTGCACTTCCCAGAAAACTCTACAGGTAGGCCCTACTTGAGGAGGACTAGTGAAGCTCTTCTTTATATCTTGAATTAATTCAAAAGGATAATAGTATTTTTATTTTAAAAAAGAGTCATAATACAAACTCTAAGATGTAGCTGTTTCAACCTTATTTGCAATTAAACTCAAGTATATGACTATGCACTCTAACAAAGGCAAATGAGCATATTTAAACTAAGAAAGCCTTGGATCCATTCTAAGGAAATCCAATCTATGAAAGAATAGTATTACACTGAAAATTGTTAGTTCCTATATTAATCAAGGTGGTTCAATGAGGTAAGGGATCCTAGGGTGCATGATCTCTATTTCATGAAATAACATAGATCTACTTGGAGGATTTGTGGCACCATTATTTCTCTCAATCTTTAGTAAATTAAATGGTTGTGGTAGAGTGTGTCGCCAAATTGTAAAATATCAAGGATATTTAGCTGGAATAGTTTGTTAGACTATATCCTTATATCTTAGACTAATTATTAGTAGCTTATTGCTAAAATTTATGAAAATAATTGAAATAGAAATATGAAAGAGCAAGCAAATGAACACGCCATCCACACAATTAATGCAAGATTTATCTTGGGTAACCAAAAAGGGTAGAGACCTCAGCTAGAAGATGATTTCTATGCTCTGTTATATTTTATTTAGTTATGAAATGAAAGTAGAAAGAAAGGGGCCCTTGCTATGGAGTTTCTTATGACATTGTAGCCTAAATGGGTTCTAAAAAATCCACTTCCTCCCTAATTCTACTCTCAAATCCCACTCTTGGATGCTTTACTCAACTATGGAACAAGCATAATTCTACAAGAATGGAACACACCCCCCGCCTCCCCACCCATCCCCCCTCCTCCTCCTTACAACCCAATAATTAACATGGTGTGGTTTTTGCATCCTCAACCCTCAATTGGTGATAAGGTTTTGGACATTCTATAATATTATTGAAATTTCACATGTGGATAGTCCCAAAAACGTGAGTAATGTGGGATAACTTGGCATCCATTCATAGCCATGGTGCTTAACAAGGTAGGTCAACTCGCGAGAGGAACAAATTTTGCATACAAACTCTGAGTGAAGTGATGTTCACACCATTGGAAAGATCCCATTTTGTAGGATAACATTGAGGGATTGTTAGTTTTGATAACAATGTTTTGACCCTACAAATTTCCATTTATGTCTTAAAATGCCTTTGGAACGTTTCAGGCCCCAAATCTCCAAACAATGACTTTCCATTAAAATGGGCCCTACAAGCTAATTCCTTCAATTTTCCACCCATAAAGTACTAAGATAAATGAAAATTAATATAATTAGCCATTATGGATCACTCCTCCCAATTTTGGGAGCCTTTTTGCCCCCAAAATATTTCATTAAATGAGGTGAGGAAATTTCGACAATACTTTCTTCCTAAAGTAGCATTTTTCCTTTCTCGGAAGTTGTCCTTTCACTTGATCTTCCAAAGGTCATGCAACCCCTATCTAGCAATTCTATACATTAGAGAAATTTTGAGGTCTAAAATGGGCCTAAAAAAAAATGTACAACCAAAATCAACTTTATAAGAAATGATAGGATTCAATATGATGATGTCAACCATGGGGGATGATACACCATTTTTGGAGTAAAAAAGTAAAAAAATTAAAAAAAAGAAAGTAAAAAAACTATTTTTTCAACTCATATTTTTAACTTATCTCCCTATGGTTTTACTCAAATTTCGAGCGGGAGCACTCATTGGATTCATAATTTAATTCATCATCCAAGGAGTACCAATGTTGCATACTTTCAATCGTCGACCCTACTACACAAAAAATGAGAAATACATGAAAAGAATGATTGCAATCATGTTTTTTCATGTATTCTCATTTTATGCGTAGCAGGGTCCATCGAAAGTATGCAACATGGGTACTCCTTGGATAAGGAATTAAATTTTGCATTCTATGAGTACTGCCACTTGAAATTTGAGTAAAACTGTAGGGCGTTAAGTTGAAAATGTAGTTTTTCTTTTTTCCCTCTAAAGATGTAATATAATCTTATTTTATTATTTCCACTCTTATTTTGTAATATTCCTTAGGATGCCCATTTTAGACCTTAAAATCTCTCTAATATTGCCTATTCTACAAAAACGCAAATCTACCAAAAAGTTTGCTAATATTTTCATGTTAAGTCCTCTCTAGTAGGTAAGACCTACTCCTTAGTTTCATAATCCATTATGGAAGGCTCATAGAGTTTCAAATTCTCCACATTTGCTACTAAATGTACATATATGGGCATAAACTAAGTTTGTAGACATTAACTCCCACCTTTTTCAAACACCTCAAGAAGAGCATACCATAGATCCTTTATATTGTAACTAGGATTCTAACTATTTCCTTGTTCATTAGTAACCAAACTCTATCTCCCACTTTGAATGATTTCTCATTTTTACGCTAATCATGTCAATCCTTGTAATTTTCCTATGATTTCTTCAATGTCTCCTATAATTGAAAATAGATTTGCCTAATTTTTTCCATAAATTTTTATGCTTTCAATGCTTCTCTTGTGATGTATTCCCTCACTCGTCCTTGTTTTATGTATATAACATTTAAGGGAAAAGGTGGAAAATACCCAAGAAAAGTTTCAAAATAGAACTAACTTGTAGAAGTATAATTTTTTTTTGTTATTTTAGTGTTGAATATAGATCAAATTTTCAATGGAGGTGTTTATGTGCATTTGATTGTAACCCCTCAAACATTGAACTAACATCCTATTGACTACTTTTGTATTCTCATATGTCCGTGGATGGATTTTTGTAGATCTCTTCAACTTAGTTTCCATATTTTCCCAAAGTATAGTCTAAAAGGCACTGAGAAATCTAGTATCCTTGTTTGAGATGATGCTTCTTGCTATTCCAAGGTGCACACATGACATAGACCTATTCAAAGAACATGTTTTCTACTTCTTATCCTTTGATGATGTTTTTACAAGGCACAATGATATACATCTTTTTGAACTCATCAACTACGATAAATAGTTTGTCATGTCCATTCCTAATTGTTGGAAGACTACCCCAAAATACATGGAAATGTTTTCTAAGGGTTTAGTGGGTATAGTTAAAGTATGGTATAGACCTTGATTTCTATTGTTGGGCTTGTTGGTACAACAAAGTATGCATTCTATATATACCAAGCTACATTTTCTTAACTTCTAGGCCAATACACACACCTTGTAAGTTGGCAACTATCTCCCTAACACCAAAATGTAAAACAAACTTGGAGGTGTGCACCAATCTTATAAGTTGCAATCTTTCACTTTTACGAGCACTGATTTTTTTTAGCTTGTAAAGAAACCCATTTTGAAGATTATAGTTAACCTTACTATCACCTTATTTTATATGAATTTTTCCATGTAGCTACTATTCACATCCTTAAAGTCATCCTCTTATATGTATGCTTTTTTTATGCATCATGGGTAAAAGGATCCATGTGCATAAGAGTTCCCAAAGCTATAGTATTGGATGTAGAAGTCCTTGAAAGCATGTTTTCCAACTTAGTGTTTTCCTTATTATATTAGATGACTGTATGAAAATACTACAAAACTTCCATTCACTTGTAATGTGTAGTTTGTTGAAGCTTAATATAGTCTTGAGAATACTATAGTGGCTGGTGATTAATGTGGATAATGGTTCCCTTTCCCATTGAATAGTGCTTTAACTTCTTAAAACCTTGAACAAGGGAATAAATTCCCTTATCATATGGATGATTTTTCATGTCTCCCCCATGAAGCATCTTCAAATGATAGCATATTGGCTTACCTTTGTGCATCAAGACCTCTCGTATAGCATATCCGTATTCATCTATCTCCACTTTGAAAGGATTTTGTAATTTAGGTGATGCAAGGACTAGTGCTTGGCTAATATTTCATTTCAGCTCATCAAAATATTTCTATTGATTCTTTCTCCACTAGAAACTCTTACTATTGGTTGTTACAACATGGAGTGGCATAACTATTGCTAAAAAGGATGCTATGAATTCCATAGGTACTATGATGAGCTAACAAAGCTCCTAACTTCATTGAAATTAATAGGAATTGGCCATTTCATGATAGTCTCCATATTTATGGGATCCATTTTGAATTTCCCTTTACTAATCGCATATCACAAACACACCAATTACTACTAAGCAAACTCACATTTCTTGAGGTTAGCCAACAATTGAATGTTTTTCAAAGTTTCTAATGCCTTTGTGGGTGTGAGTTATTCTCCTCCCAAATAGAGCTATAAACATTCAGAGAATTTTCAAATAAAAAATGTGCCTAAAAAAAATACACTATGAAAGTCAACTTTAGCAGAACCAATAGGATTCAAGATAATTATGTCAACCATAAGGGTAATTTTTTGTTGGAGGGAAAGGAATAAATTATTTTTAATTGTATTTTAAACTTATCTATGTAACACCTCCCACCCATTAATCCATCTAATGATTTATGAGTGTTACTCTTTTGAATGATCTCCAAGGCATGTTATGAAGATGTGGTTACAACAACCCCTTTTCCTCAAAGTCTTCAAATCCTAAAATTAATGTCACCATTCTGTTTAGCATGTCGAGGGATTTTTGATAATATAAATTTTACCTCAATCTGAGTCCTAAGTAGAAAGTTATTCACTCATAAATTTATCCCATTAAGAATCCACGTCATCAAGGAGAATCTACATCGAACCCATGTGGTCACACCAAGCCCACATGGTGCCATTCCATCACCACATGGGGGTCCACATGGAAAACATGTCATATCAATTCAGACTACCAACATTGGGGAATCTAATTGGTGTGTATTATGTGATTTAGCTGAGGGTCGATGGCCAAAGAATGTTATTGATCCATCATCATTGAGTCTCCCTACACAACTATCCACTAAACTTTTCTGAAGGTCAGGTGTTCAACGACCCAGTGACTTAGTGGCATAGTTCTGATAAACCAAGATTCCTCCATTAGATCGATACATGCTATGAAATTCTCTACTCCCAGTATCGAGTTTTCTAATGTTAGTCACTTGATATTAGTACTAATCACTATTATTAATATAATTAATTATTATTAGTGCTCATGATTAACAAAAATTTTTATTAGAAAATCCTTTGTTCCTAGCTTTAAGAAAATTTCCCAATTCGACACCATACTAGTGCCAACACATAATTTTACCATTTAAGACACTAGTATTATGGTTTCTTGGTATCACATTTCCCTGAGACATCTTTCCCTAGTACCATACTCCTTGAGATCTTTATCCCCAGTACCATACTCCCCAACACCATATTTCCCCAGCATCATCTCCCTGATATTTCATTTCCCTAGGCTAGCTACATCACAAATTTCTTGTCGTTGGCCACCCCCAACATGGATCCAATTTCTAAGGAATATTTTTTCAAGGGAATTCACACCAAAGGCTTGGTTTAACACTCAAGATATGGATCCTAATGTCAAATTGATTTATCAACTACTCTCTAATAGTAAGCATGTTATAGACATTTTTGGGCACTTCAACCCCAATCACAAATGTCCATAAACTAAGGGCTCTTAAGTCCCTAAAATTGTTGCTTCACTGCCTAAAGGAACAAGGTCAACTGATTACATCATCTCCCAGAAGTTCTCCACCAAAAACTGCTCAGAAATGGTCAAAACTGGACCATACTAAATGCCCAATGTAGAGAGTGTGATGCATAGCACCTAATACACACGGGAGGTGCGATGCATACTGAAAATTCCTTCTACAGGGTGCGATGGACGAGAATAGACAAGTGGTAGAGACAGTTTGCTAAGTGGATGATCAGGGAATCTTCTAGAAACTTCTCATATGACACTTGACTCTCAGAATTCGCTCAAGGATGAGTAAGAGATCAATGAAATCTCCAAGTGGAACCAATAACTATCAGAGAGAGGACACTAATCAAAAACCCAGAGCTGACTCACACCTTTGCAAAAATCTATATATGGATCTCTCATCCTAGAGATCCAGAGGTTGCAGGCTGGAATTTTGTAATCTATAGAGAAGTGCTGTCAGTATTCTTGTGCACATTCACAGTGTTGGGTGATTTTTCTTTGCTTAAGGTGAAAAAAGGGCTTCTTAGCTGGAGGATGATGCTGGGTCAGAGCTGCTCATGGTTGTAATCCTCTTGCTACTTTTATCTGAATAAAGCTATTCTTGTTTCCTTCCATATCCTGGTGCTACTTGTTTATATATGCTTGATATTG
>APFE031402237.1:1177-22246 GCA_000404065.3 Pinus taeda | reverse complement strand
CAGACGATCGTCTGTCCTATGTACATGAAAATGAATTTATAAAGCTGAGCATGGGAATGCCCGCCTCAGCTAGATCATGAAAAAATGTTGTCAAAATAATGTGTTGTATTGTATCTTATTATAGGTCGCCTCCCATCTCGGAAAAACTTCGGATCCTCATAGTAAAGCATTTCACCCGACATCAAAAAAGATTAACGACCTCATGCTTTAGGGGGCAACTGTTATAGACATTTTTGGGCACCTCAACCCCAACCACAAATGTCCATAAACTGAGGGCTCCTAAGTCCCTAAAAGTGTTGCTTCACTACCTAAAGAAACAAGGTCGACTGATTACATCATCTCCCAGAAGTTCTCCACTAAAAACTGCTCATAAATGGTCAAAACTGGACCATACTGAAAGCTCAATGTAGAGGGTGCGATGCATATCACCTTCCCAATGTATAGGGTGCAATGCAGACTGATTTTCTCTTCTATAGGGTGTGATGGTCGGGAATGGACAAATGGTAGGGCCAAAAATGCAAGGTGGAAGATCATGGAATCTTCCAGAAGCTTCCCCTCTGACACTTGCCACTCCATTTTCGACCAGGGATGAGTAAGAGATCATCATTCTCCAAGTGGAAGAAAGAACTATCAGAGAGAGGACACTAATCAAGATCCCAGAAGATGACTCACCTCTCTGTAATCATCTATATATGGATCCCTCATCACAGAGATCCAGAGGCTGGAATTTTGTATCTTATATAGAAGTGTTGTTGGTATTCTGGTGTACATTCACAGTGTTGGGTGATCTAGCTTTGCTTGAGGTGAAGAAGGGCTTCTTAGCTGGAGGATGATGCTGGGTCAAAGCACATGGTTGTAATCCTCTTGCTACTTTTTATCTGAATAAAGCTATTCTTGTTTCCTTCCATATTTTGGTGTACTTGTTTATATATGCTTGTATATGGTTAATGTACATTTGATCCTGCATTATTTATGAATTTAGATCCTTGTTTCTTGCATAGTATTATGTTGCTGTGATTCTACAGGCCTTTTTGAAGCTGAGCAGACAAAGAGCGAGTAGCAAAACTCTATCAAGAAGGAGAGGGAATCGAGCGCAAGACTCAGGTTGGCCCTCTTGGTTCTCCTCTCATCTATTTTCATAAAAGGAATCAACAATAGACTTTGATTGTTTGTTTCTAAGATAGCCACACATATTAGTGGGAATAGGAGCATCCATGTGGACACTATTCTCGTATAACAAAGCACCAAGGTGTTTTATCAATTTTACCTACAACACGCAATAGGGTGGTTTATTAGTTGTTTCCTGGCATAAAAAAGCATAATGACCCACTGTTTCCTCTGATTTTATTCACAAGGATTCATCTAAGGTTTAGATGGGGTATTTTTCAGTATCAAGAGTTGGAAGTCATTATCCAAGTGTTTTATTAATCATATTTTCATAGCAAGCACCAGAAGGCTATGATGTCCACTTTCCATGGGGTTTATCAGCTACAAAACAAGCACCACAATGACATAGAGCTCCTTTTCAAAGTGGTTTATCAACTATACAACAAGCATCATTGTGATACAGTCATCCAATGAGCCTCCCACTGACCACACAAGCTTAGATAACATAGTATAGTGGCCTCACATATTTTACAAGGAATTCACGCAAAATTAAAAGGAGTTTAACTCTTACATAGGGATTTACATACCATCTTGGACACCACTTTAGCCTCTACTTCTAGTTCCCAGTAGCTTCCACATGCTCCAGTGATTAACAACAAGAGCCAACCTAGCCAAACATCCCATAAATAAAACTAGCCAACTAACAAGAGAGAGCTAATTCTCTTCAGTTGTGCACTCGTATATTCCTCCGGACATCATTTTGTGTGTTTGATAGGTCACTCATTTATCTCTCTACGATGCACTAGGGGAGAGGGAACCGTCTTTTCCTCCCCCACCTAAATGGAATATCATAATTTTTTTATCGGCAAGTAGCTCGCCTCCTTTTGCATCACATAAATTTGGCTGTCAGCAAGTGGCTTGACCAGGCCTACAACTAGTGGCTCTCTAACATTGGAAATTACATTCAAGGCTAGTTTCATGGCCTTTCAAGCAAGAAACTACATCAAATATTTAGCTCCAAAAGGCCTTCCTCTCCTTCATTCAACAATTAAAATTAAATGTTCAAATCAAATTATATAATCCAATTGTGGCCCTTGTTCCTACTTTGGCTTTACATTCACATTACAAAAATGGTGGTAAATATGAGGGCTTTCACAAACCCTCCCCTCTTAAAGGAACATGTCTTCAATGTTCTATAAACCAAAGACAAAACCTTAGATTTATAATTAACATCTCTTACGTCAATTTATACATCAAACATAAATGGGTAGAGTTCTCTCATTTGGTATTCAAATTCCAAGGTAGCTTCATTGAGTCCAAAAATTCTTCAATTGCACCTTGACCTACTCTATTACTACTCTATTACTTGACTTTGAATCAGGGTATGTCTCTGATCTAGGATGCATAATGGTTTGGGTTATAATTCTCCCTCAGAGTCCACATGTTTCATATACCAATCAATCACATTATTAGTTTCATGTACATACTTCTTAAGCAAAGAAAAATGAAATACATAATGTACTTTCATTGTGGGTAGAAAAAATAGTCTATAAGCTACTAGTCCCACTCTTTCCAAAATTTGAAGCAATCCACAAACTCTAGGTACTAATTTATCACATGAACCCACTTTACTGGGATCTTCCTTGATCTGATGTGAAGACACACACTCTCCCACTTGGAATTTCTTGTGCATTATCGGTTGGTCTATACAACTCTTTTTCCTATCATAAGCTTCTTTTAACTTATGCTTGATATTAATCACTTCTTGTTGGAGCATTTCATTTTCTACCATATAATGTCTCAAAATGACTCATCTTCAGTGTTTCTTGGTACCCATTGTTGTATGCAAATTTAACTAATGGTAGGAATTATTCCCACCATTTTGGTTGATGCATGACATGCATCCTCAACATGTATTCTAGGATTATGTTTACCCCTTGAATTTTACCATCTTTCTAAGGATGATATATTGTGCTAAAAGCTAGCTTAATCCCAAATCCTGCAAACAATTCTTTCCAAAATTTTGAAGTGAACTTGGTATCCTGATATGAAATAATATTCTTGGGTATGTCATGCAATATGAGTATTTCTCTAATAAAAATATGACCTGACAACAATGTGGGTGGACTTAAGATCAATAAAGTGAGTTTCCTTGCTCAAATTTTCCACTAGCACCATAATGGCATCATGTTTTGTAGATGTCTTCGGAAATCTTATGATGAAGTCCATGAATATGAGTTACCATTTCAACTCATGGATTGGAAATGGATATAGTAATTTGGCTAGATGTCCTATTCTACTTTGACTTGTTAGCATTCAAGGCACTTGGAAATATGTTCAACCATTTCCTTCTTCATTCATGACCAATAATATAAATTCTTTATGGTTGTTATCATTTCCTGGTAACTAGGATGATCTAAATAAGGTATTTTGTGAAACTCATACTTTATGAGTTTCTTCAAGTTAATCACATAGGGTACATACCATATGTCTTTGAACAAAAACATACCATCATTAGTTAGCTTGTAATTCTTGCTTGTTATTCCCTTTGGTTTATGTTGTCAACATTCTTTCACATACTAGAAATGTGAATCAGGGAGCAATGCTTCTTTACTCTTTTCTTTGGTGTCAGTTTTTCAAGTACTCATCGCTGCCAAGTCAACTACTTGTAGTCTTCTACTAAGTGCATCTACTACTCAGTTTTCCATGCCCTTAATATGATTGATTTCAAAATCAAATTCACTATTAAAACACAACCATTTGGAATGTCTAACATTTAAATTAGGCTTCAAGCACGTATCTCAATCCTCCATGATCTAACATTAACACAAGCCTTATCCAAAGAAAGTAGTTCCTCCAAATATTTAGTTCATGCATAATTGTTGCTAGCTCCAAGTCATGAGTAACATAGCTCCTCTCATGCTTCAATAGTTTCCTTGATTTGTAGTAGATTGCATTTATTTCTTGCATCAAAACTCCACCTAGTCTTTGTAAGAATTTGTGCAAACTAAGAAATACTTCTTTGGGTCTATTATTCTCATAATAGGTCCATGTGTGAGAAAGTGCTTAAGTTTCTCAAAGCTATTTGTGCACTTTGATGTCCATTAAAATTTTACTACTTTGTTTTGTGAAGTTGTTATTGAATGTCCAATCTTTGAAAAGCCTTGTATGAACCATCTATAATATTTAGCCAATTCCGTGAAGGATTTGACCTACATAACATTTCCAGGAGTGGACCACTCCATTATGGACTTGATGCTTTTTGGATATATAGCTACTCCTTCCTTTGAGATGATATGATTGGAAGCAATAAAATTTATTAAGATTGGAATATAATTTATGTTCTCGCGGTGATTGCGAGACTGCCTTAAGTGTTCTTCATTTTCTTCTCTAGCTTTTGAGTAAAACAAAATATCATCAACCAAGAGTAGCATGAAATTTTCCAAATACTAGCTACAGACATTGTTCATCATGCACATGAATGTGCCCGAGGAATTTGTGAGCCCAAATGGTACCTCGATGAACTTATAGTGCATGTCTCTTGTTCTGAAAGTTGCCTTGTGAATGTCTTCATCTTTAATTATAACTTGATAATAGCCTAATCTTAGATCTATCTCAAAAAACATTGTGGCTCCTCTCAGATGGTCAAATAGATCATCGATTCTAGGCAATGGGTATTTATTATTCACTGTAGCTTTATTTAACTATTTGCAGTCAATGCATAATCATATTGTGTCATCCTTCTTCTTTACAAACAATGTTGGGGCTCCCCGAGATGATACAATGGGTTTGATGTATCCTTTATCCAACATTTATTTCAGCGATAGTTTTAACTCCACTAACTCTAGCATGCGTGTACGATATGGGGTTTTATATATTGGCACAGAACTAGGAATCAATTCAATGGAGAAATAAGTTTCCCTCCTAGGTGGAAATCATGGTACTTGCTTCGGAAATACACCAATATATTGTTTCAAAATACAATGATCTTCAATTTTGAGTCCATTTCCCTCTGTTACATTTGTTACTTGAATCATAAATAAGGCACACCTTTTCCAACTACATTGCTTCACTTGAAGCTTTGAAAGTTATATTACTAAAACAATATTTCTTATTCCCCACAATATTTTTTCCTCTCCTTCATTGTTGAGGCATTTCAACGATTTACCATAATATTCAACTTTGATCTTGTGGGATGTCAGCCAATCTATGCCAATCAAGATATCATATGAAACAAATGGAAAAATATTAAGCATGGATTTTATGGGATTGTCGCTTATTTCCAGGTGGCATGACTCTACCAAAACACTCACTTTCTTTTACGATCCCGTGGCTACTTTCACCAACCACAATTTGGCATGTGGTTTCTTCTAAAAGGCACATGTCTCTATAATTTTGGGTTGACATAACTTAAGTTACAACATAGATCAATTAAAATTGAAACATGTTGGTTGGAAACCTTAACTTTCATTTCAATCATTGAGGATTGATGATATTCTTCTCTTTTGTCCAATGCTACATAAATATGAGGTATGATTTGAGCCACATCATTCATTGTTATTTCCTCTTGGACATTATACAACTTGTTGCTACTCTATTGTGGGTGAGGGAAATATTTTAACATGTGTTTCTCTCCACATACCTAACATTGCAATAACTTCTTCTTGGGTTCCTCTACCAATTCCCTTATTTATTCGATAGTTTGATCTCTATTTGTAGAAGGGAGGTTTCACTAGAATTCACCTTTACTAGGTGTACTAAAATTGACACGTTTCCCTATTTTCTTGTGTCGTGAGAGTTTTGGTCATTTCCCTTTAAAGCTAGTTTTATCTTTCATCTTCCATTTTAGCCCTATGCTTCATAGCGATACTTGTCCTTCCTAATAGTGTCCTCCAATGTATTTGGATCATAAAATTAAATTTTGTCTTGGTGGGACTATGGTGAACCATTGAGATATCTTTGAATATTCACCTTCTGATCCTTAATGGAAGGCACATACCTTAGTAGTTCTGAAAATTTATTGATGGAGGCATCCAAGGTGAGTTGTTCCATTTATTGATCCATAAAGTGTCATGTATATTCCACTAGATATATTGTCACAATAGATTTGATCAAATTATATTTAAAAATATGAAATCTACATTTTTACAGTTTTATTTCTCTTTATACATTTGGATATGTAGATTGTTATTAATTGTGCATGCATGAAAATAAAAGTTATAAAAAAAATAGAGAACACTGAAATAAAATATCACAAACCATTATTTGACACAAGATATGACTTGGTAATCCCTTTTGGGTGAAAACCCAGCTAGAGGGCGAGGTCACTCTACTCTCTTTCTCTAAATAGAAAATGGTTGTGAATATTGAAAGAAGTATGACCTGTGGTGAATGAGATACTACAATGCACAAATCCTCTCCATTTTATCTATCTCCTATCCCTCTCAACTATTTTTTCTCAACTATGGAACAAATGCACTCGAAAGAATGGAATCCCTTCTCCTCCTAATGGATCGGTTATACCACCGCCTGATAGCCTACTAATGGTTAGGTTTGACTACCTCAAATCTTAACCAAAGTCACAATATGTACTCTTCTAGGGTATTATTCATCATAATCATGTAACTAGCCCCTTTTCCATGAGTAATATGGGCTAACATGGCATCCTCTCGAATTATGGTGGTCAAAACATTAAGGTCAACTTTTGAGTGGCATAACTTTTGCCTACAGACTTCGATTGACATGATTCTTGCACTGTTGAGAAGGTATTTGTGTTTATAATATGAAAAAAATGTGATACATGAAAGAAAAAACGAATTACTCCCAAAAAACGTCTTTTGATGCCTCAAATGCTCCTAGAATGTTTTAGACCCTAATTTACTAAACTAGGTCCTGCTCGTAAAAATGGCCTTGTGAGTTGATTCCTCCATTTTGTTCCACTATAAAAGCATCAATATGAATGAAAAAGAATATAATGATCCAATCCAGATCACACCTCCCCATTTTGGAAGGGTTTTGGTCATTAAAATCTTTTTTTGAATGAGTTGAGGAATTTTTTCCTCCACCGTCTCTTAGGTGTACCATTTAGCTTTGCCTAGATGTTGTCCTTCAATCCAATATGCCAAAGTTCATGCTACCCTTGTCTTATTTTTTTATACCACTTTTGAAAAATTTTATACTCTGTCAACTCTGCCCAATAATTTGGTGCCAAATCTTGCATATAATGTAGTACATGTTCCTTTTCCTAATCTAGAATAGAGGGCTCACAAAGCTTCATATTTTCCACATTCACAATTGAATAAAGGTGCATGGTTGGTGGTATACTGAGTTGAAAGTCGTTATCACCCACCTTTTACGGCATCTCAAAGGGACCATACCATTCAGTCTTGATTTTATTACCAGGCCCCTATAGCCTCTCCTTGTCCAATTGTAGCCATACTCTATCTCCCACCTTGAATGACTTCTTTGTTATGTGTTGTTCATGCCCGGCCTTGTATTTTTCATATGACAATGTCTCCTATACCTATATATGGATTTGTCTAATCTTCTCGACAATTTTTTCAACTCTCAAGGAGTCCACTATAAGATCCTCAATTAATTTGTTTCCCATATGAAATATCCAAAGGTGAAGACGACAAATATTGAAAACAAGTTTCAAATGGGGAATTTCCAATAGAAGTGTGGACTTCTCTATTATAAGAGTGTTGTATATATACAATATTGTCATCCTAGGTATTAGGATGCTTCTGGTTATAACCCCTCAAAGTTGCACTAAAGTCCTATTAACTACTTCTGTTTTCCCATCAGTCAGAGGATGGAATTTTGTATACCTCTTAACTTTGTGTCCATCTTCTCCCACAATGTAGTCCAAAATGCAATAAGAAATCTCGTGTCCCTATTTAAATTGGTGCTCCTTGGTATATTAAAGTGCACTCGAACCTGTCCAAAGAACAAGTTTGTTGCTTCTTTCCCACCGGTGGTCTTTTTACAAGTCATTGTAACACACATCTTGTTGAACCTGTCAACTACCACATACAAGTAGTCATGTGCCTTCCTAGTTGTTTGTAAACCTCCCACAAAGTCCATGGAAATTATTTCCAAAGGATAGATGGGTACATGTATGGGATGATATAGACCCTATCTCCTGTTACTAAGCTTTCTGGTACAACAAAGCAGGCATCATATTATGAACCTAGCTACATGTTCTTGCATCTTGGACCAATACACATACCTCTGCAAGTTGGCCACTTTCTTCCCTACACCAAAGTTCCCCACAACCTTAGAGGTGTGAACCTCTTTAATTAGCTGCAAATGTTCACCTTTGGAAACACATAAATTATCTGGCCTATAGAGTAACCTGCCCTAGAGATGGTATTCAATAGTGTTGTCACCATCATGCACATGACTCTAACTCTACAACTATTGAAACACCTCCTTGAAGTCCTCATCCTCTAAATATGGCTATTTGTATGCATCATGAGTGAATGGATCCATATGCATCATAGTTCCCAAAGATGTGATATTTGATGTGGGTGGCCTTGAAAGCATGTCTGCCAACTTGTTTATGTTTCCCTTCTTATGCCTAATCAGTAAATGAAATCGTTGTAGAAACCCCATCCACTTGTAATTCCTGGTTTGATGTAGCTTACTCTGGGCCTGCAAGTACTATAGTGGTTGATGATATGTGTGGATTAATGTCTCGTTTCCCATTAGATAGTGCTTCCAATTCTTTATAGCATGCATAAGGGAATATAGATCCTTGTCATAGGTAGGGTGGTTAAGAACTTCCCCATGAAATACTTCAAATGGTACCATACAAGCCTTCCTCCTTGCATCAAGATTGCTCTGATAACATACCCATTCACATCTATCTCCACTTAGAAGGGATATTGCAAGTTTGGTAATTCCAAAAAAAATTCCTGACTAATATTCTTCTTTAACTCCTCAAAGGCCCTATGTTCACCCTTTCCCGACTAGAAAATCTTACCACTTGTTGTTATGACATGGAGTGGTGCTACTACTACTAAAAAGGAGACTATGGAATTCCTAAAGTAGTGTGATGCCCTTAAAAAAATCCTAACCTTAGAAACATTAATAGGCACTATAGGCCTCTTCAACTCTCCTCAACCTATCACATACCCCAGATACACCAAATAGTGTTGTGAAAACTCACACTTCTTAAGATTTTCTAGCAGATGATGATTCTTTAATGTCTCCATCACCTCGTCAAATGTGAGATGTGCTCCTCCCAAGTAGTTTCATACCAGTATATCATCCAAATATAAAATTTTAAATATATATATAAAATGGCATAGTATATCATTCATTAACATCATAAATGTAGTTGGTGCATTACATAGCTTGAATGGTATGACTAACCACTTATACAAACCTTGCCTGGTTTTGAAGGTGATCTTCTAGGTATCTTCTTCTTTAACTCAAACCTAGTGATATCTAGACTTTAAGTCCATTGTGGTGAAGTATTTCTCTTGTTGCAACTAATACCGTATATCATCTATCCTACACGGGGGTACCTATTCTTGAGCGTGATTTTTTTCACCACCCTGTAATCTATACACATCTACCAAGTCCCATCCTTCTTTGATACAATGATGATGGATGACCCACATGGTGACATACTTGGTCAAATGACACCCCATTTGAGTAGTTGTTGCAATTATTTATTCACTTCACTTGCTTCTATAACAAGCTTCCTATACAACCAAATATTTGGAAATAGGGAGTCCACCAATAGCTAGATCACAGGCTCCATTTCCCTATTGGGTGGTGACACTTTGGGCTCTCAAATACGTCCCTAAATTCCTATAGAAACTCTTCCAATTTTTGTTTATGTTTCTCAGTACACCCTTCCAAGGATGCCTTGCCTCTTATAAACTCTTCCATAAAGTGATTTTCTCTTAAAAATAATAAAACATACTTCTTGTTAGAACTAATCAATTTATTGGCTTGGTTGGAACTTATCAATGAAATTTTTTACTTTCCTTTGTGCGTGTTGATGGTAAAAAATTTTCCATCCTTAACACGTTTGTATTGGTAAGCTCTCTGCATGCATAGTACATCTCACATGTAAACGTAGAGACTTCCAAATGTAACAACCCTCGTAAAAATTCCATGTAAAAATATATAAATACCACGGATGATGGGACACATATTCCAAGTTGAATGGTGAGCAAGACATCCTAGTGGGTGTTCATTTGGTTGTTTATGGCTAAAGGGAAATGACAAAGGCAATGGCTAAGGCATTAAAGCGACAAAAATATATTTTGGCACATTTATTTATGAAAACAATGAAAATTAGGAGAAAAGGAAGGTGAAAGTTCACAAGTTTCATGTGAGGAGGAAAATGAAGGAAAATAATGGAAAATGAAGAAAATAGAGGCCTCATTAATAAAAAGGCTTCTTAGAATCAATGGGCAGGACTTGGTTAGTGAGGGCTTGGTCAGTTCAATGTTGGAGCTCTCTCATTGTTCTCTCTCTCTCTCTTTCTCTCATACTCTTGGAGACTTAGAGTTTTATTGGAGCACTCTTAGAGGGTGTGGGATATTTGGATTCTTGGAGAAAGAAGGCAAAGGAAGAGAAGGAAAGTGCAAGAGGGCACAATATCGACAACTACATCGTATATCCTTGCAGGTACCAAGTTGCATGTATGATCTCTTCCCTAGTTTTGGCATGCATGGAATATGCATGTGGTTTCTTGGTTGTGATCTATCATTGGCATGGAGGATGGCCTGAGATTGATAATGGATTACCTGGCCTTGCCATTTCCTGGATAGCCATGGTGACTATGGGTTACTTTCATTGTTTTTTTTTTTTGCTAGTTTTCATGTTTCCTTAGCTTGGGTTGATTTATTAATCCTGGAAGCCTTGGTTGGACAAACTCTCTGGAAGCCATGGAAGGCTTGGATGGAGACCAATATGATGATGGTTTTGTGATGTTTGACCGTCAGGTGGAATCACTGCTTGATGGGTTGAGGTGGATGGCATCTGCAAGCCCTAGATGAGTTTTGATTGATGTTCTCTATGAGATCCCACATTCATGCTAGGAATATGGCACAAGGGTGAATGGCTGAAGGAAGATTTGTCTTATCCATTCTATGGTCGAGTGGAGCATGGTAGTCCCATCTCTAGTAGGTTTATTGCATTCATTAATGAGAAATCCATTCCCTTGATTTATTGTGTAAAGGTATTGATATATATATGGATTTCGATGGTTGATATGTTTATTGCATTTATGTTCCTATTATGGTAGTTATATATAAATTTTGTGACAACAACTATATATGACTCTCAGCATGTTTTTACTTGTATAAGAATGGATAATGTGTATGTGACCTAATAAATGATAATCTAGTAAATGGCATGAGGGAATAATGGTTCATAGAAATTCTCAAATAAGTATGAGATCCATACACTTAATTATGTAGTTTACACATGTAGGTTGCATGTCGATGATATGTTTGACGAAATGCCTGTCATGGCTAGTAGGGGTATGGTTAATGTATTGTTGATTTTATTGATTTTTCTTCATTGTTTCCCTGTACTTTTCTTGATTTCAAGCTATCATTCCATTGGGGGTAGTGGCCTAGGCTCTGGGCCTAAAAAAATGGCTTAAATCTTGAGGTCGCTAGCACAAAACTGGTAATTTTGGTCCACAATTGCTGGCAGGCATGCCTATGAGAGCGACTTTAGGTTTTTGGTCACTCCCTTGTCCATAGCATGAGAGTGACTATGGCCTAAGAGGTCCAGAACAACAGTGGGACCCAAGGACAGGCTGTCATAGTGGTTGACTTATCTCCTGAGGGTTCTTTTGATGAGGTTGGATGAATGTATGTGGTGTTCTATCAATTCCACTTCCTTAAGGTCACATAGGAGGTCAAATATGATCATAGTAGCCTCTCGTCTCATGTTTACCCTGGTTGGCATGGTTACTTTGGGTAGTCCTGGTTGGAGGGTGTTACAGAGTGGTATCAGAGAGTGGTTGCACTCTCCTTGGGTTGTGTGTTGATCATGCATTCATGTTGGTTGCATATGTGTTCTTTATGAATGTAGACCATGTTCTTGTTTCACTTGCATGGTATTTATCATGGTTGGAGTGATGTCGTCATGTGAAGGTTGAAGGTGTTGTCATTGAGTATGTCTTCATGTGTGTATGGTTGATTATAAATTTTTATGCATGTCAGGGATCACATATTATCAAGTGCACGTGAGGTGATTGTTGTTGTCGTGCATAAAGTCATGGTTTGTGTAGTTGGTATGCTCATATATTGATGACTGGACTCTAGCTAGAATGGTGTGTATATGGTTTTGTACTCATGTGTTATATGCATATATGCAGTTGTTATGCATGGATGGCCTTGGTTATAGTTATGCATGAATAGTAGGTCAAATATGCCTTGTGAAGTCGTTGTATGCAATTTAGGTCATCATGATGCTATTGCTTTTTATGATGATAATGCATTGGCTAAGATAGAGTAGGAGATGCAGACTATCAAAGTGAGGTTGCAACATTAGACTTTGGGGTAAGAGCAGACTGCCATACAGGTATGGTATGTTTGGCATGAATGTATGTAATTTAAGGATCCTTATATGCATTAGGTTTATGTACATTATGTTTATATACATTTCTTTTGATGTTATGGTTACATTCATGATAGATGTTAGTTGACTAGTGTAGTTATATGCACATGTGTTGGATAGTTAAAGATGGTAGTAACCTGTGGTTGTATGCATTTTTTTTTTTTAATGTTAGATAACTGGATGATCATGCTATATGTGGTTGATGAGTATGTTATAGGTTAACTTCTTTTTTTATATGATAGTTAGCTTAATGATTAGGTTATATGTTGTTGATGAGCATGCTATATGTTAACTTATTGTTGTTATATGTTAGTTAACTTGATAATTAGGGTTTTTTAATTGAGATCTTGATGTTGTAATTTGGATTCGTCATATGTGTGATGGTTATGTGCATTACATTGAAAATCTTGATGTTATATATATTTTGTTAACCTGGTCTGACCTATGCAGATGGTTATGGTTATGATATTCAGGTATGAGCCAACATATTTGTGATATGGTGTCGTACTAATCTATAATGATTGTACAGATGTGATTTTTATGCATGAACAACAAATTCTTATGAGCTTATGATGTGAACATGTTAGCTAGTTACTACTATGGATATCCTGATTTAGGTTTGAGTTGATATGTTGTGAAGTTGTATCGTGCTAACCTAGATTGATTGTGTAGGTAAGATAGCCTCCCCTGAATACACTAAGGTAGGAGTTTGCTTATATCATATATTTGGTGCTTGATTGTTTGAATATGTTATCTATTTGGTGTTCAAATGTTTGGTTTCTATTACGTCATCTAGTTGATTCATTTAACATGGTATGTTTGCAAGTTGGTTGAATGTTTGATGAATTTCATAATATGAGTATATGTTCCAATGTTTTAAGATGATTGTACTAATACATGTGTTGAGACAAGTGATAGGTACTTGAATGTAGTAGGTGATAGTTGTAGCATTATGTCTAATGACTATGAGTTGACTATGGATTATGACATGTTTGTAAGTTGTGGTAAAGGTTGATTTCAATTGATAGATATGATTGTCTTGATATTTGGAACATGTGGTTGACATGTGTGAATAGTTACAGGAAGGATGTTGGTATTATCCTATCAAGGTAATAGTTATTGTGTTTATATCACTAACAATTGGGTGATGTGATAGCACATAGTAAGCCTCGAATTGTAGCACAGTAAAAAGGTAAAAGGAAGGAGTTGGAAAAGAATTTCTTTGGCTATGTTTGGAAACCATAATTCCAAAAAAATGAGCGATTTGCCTACAGGAAGTATTCTTAACATTAATCTTGTCTTACATTATGTGGATATGTGCTATATTCATGAACATGTACATGACAGGTATATTAGCTAGTCCTTAGTTATAGGTGGATCTGTCAAAGGATTGGAGTACCTTGAGAGATGCTGTGGATGTGTTCAGTTTCAAGCAATGTGCTTGGCACAACAAATGAGATAGCTGGTGTATTTTTATGTTTATTCATGCATTAACAATATGTGTTTATGGCAGTATGATGCAGGGAGTTGCATGGAAAGAGAGGTTGCCATGAAACCTTGAAGAAGGCTCTGGTTGAGTTTCCTTGGGAACCATGGCGATTGAGTCATGGTGTCTATTATTAGTCTTGTGCCTTTGGTGTTTTGTGATTTTATTACACTTTATTTGTGGTTTTGTTATGTTTAGTGCATGTCATGCCACTTTGGTTGTGGTGTTGTATTGTTGTTATTGGTTTTCACGATCCTCCTTGTTTGTTTATTGGATTTCCTTTTATGTTTTGAGTCTTGGGAATTAGTTGGGAAAGAAGGAAATTTAATGGATCTCAAGGAGAGTTGTGTGGTACCCAATAGGTAATGTAAGACAGAGATGAGGTTTAGTGGATGAGTAAGCACGACGGAAGGTAAGGTATGACTGCCAGTTGGACTGGTTGGGTCCATTAGTGTAAATGGATAGTGGTAGTATAATCATGAGAAAGGTAACAAAAAAAGGTAAATTAAATGGATCTAAGGTGTCGATGTCTTGGCTATGATTGGGAACGATTTCTCTCAATGTTGTGCATGAATAAAGGAATTTATCTTAACCTATACCTTATGTTATCTAGTAATTATGTTATGATCATGATTATGTTGGTGTTTATATATGTATACATGTATGTATATATGTATGTTTTTATCTGACAAGGTCATCATGGATCATGATTGTTTTATGCTAATTTTTATGTATATGTATGTATGTTTCTGTGTATTTATGTCACTATCCGATAGGGTCATCAAGAATAATTCTGGTGGAGGAATGATTGCTTACGCAGGAAAATGACATGAAGAGGTTTTTGGTATTATGAGGAATCAATTGGGAAGAGTAGTCATGACAAATATATGAGGTTAGTATCATGTGGTTATGAATTGATATTATGTGATTATATTATGTCTATGTTGTGGATAGGTTATACCAAAGGATACATCAACTAAGTGAAAGCAGTGCGGTCTGCAGCATGCTAGGACAAGCATGGATGAGACACTAGAAGCAAGGTTTCTTGGTAAAGAGTTAGTGTGGTTTTGGATGTGTGGTACGACTGTTGTACATATGTCATATATGTTTTACTTGTTTTACTTGTGATGTTCTATGTATGTGGTGTGGTTTATATTTAGTGTGTGTACATGTTGATTATGTAATGTTATGTACATGGTGTAGTATAGATAGTGTTGTATGTTTCATATTCAGTGTTGGGCATATATGGTGCTATGTACATGTTGTATATGCGATATTATGTACATATTGTATCGTGTGCATGATAGATATGCGGTGTTGTGTGCATATGGTGTTGTGAACATGTTGGAAATGTAGTGTTGTGTACAAATGATGCTATGTATGTGTTGGATATGCAATTCTATGTACATATGGTGAGGCGTGCATGTTTTACATGTGGCGTTATGTACATATGGTATGGTGTGCATCATTGTACAAGTGGTGTTGTGTGCATGTGGTATTGTGTACATGTTGTACAAGTGGCATTGTGTGTAGGTGGTGTTGTGTACATGTTTTGCATGTGGCGCTGTGTACATGTGGTTTTGCATACATGTCATGCGTGTGTTACTGTGTACATGTGGTTTTGCATACATGTCATGCGTGTGTTACTGTGTACATGTGGTATTGTGTACACATTATATAGTGGTGCAGTGTACATATGGCGTTGTGTACACATTGTACAGGTGGTGCCGTGTACATGAGATGATGTGCACACGTTGTGCAGGTGGTGCTTGGTACATATGGTATTGGTATACATGTGGGATTGAGTGCATGTCGAACATGTTGTGTTGTAGGCATGCAATACTATGTATGTGCATTGTATAGTCATGGTATCGTGACATACGCATTCATTGTGTTGCACTCTAGACACGTATTTGTGTTATGTTGTACATCGATTATAGTTGTATGAGTTGTGTTGTATATCGGATGTATTTGTATACATTTTGTGGTGTGGCACGTTGTGCGCAGATGAATGTCTTATGATCTACATTGTGCACGTATACATACATACACTGAGTGTAGGTGTATGTGTTGTATGTCAAGTATAGGTGCATGCATTTCATGGTGTTGTATGACATGTGTGGTTGTATGTGTGTGATGCACACTATGCATATATGCACTTGGTGGAGGAGTAGGCACTGGGTGTTTGCTAGGAGTGGCAACTGATCTAGTGTGTGTACAAAAAGAACAAAGGCAGAAGTAAGGATCGATGAAGGATAAGTATCGGTATTGTATTTCAGTTTTACTATGAATATGATTTATGATTCTGGTCTATGATGATGACATGTGATCTATGATTCTAGTTTATGATCGTTACATGTGATTTATGATTTTGATCTATGATGGTTATGTTTTGAGCTAACCTGATGTGATGTTTTTATACATGATGCTAGTTTGACTTGTCTGATAGGAAGTAAACAAGATTGAAAGTGTACCTTATTGACGAGCTACCAATGAGGTATGATTTGAAGTTATTTCAATTTATTCTGAAACTAATGGAAGTTATGTGTTTGGTATAGGAATGCATGAACATGCCTAGTTGGGTGGTTGAAACTGATGGCAAGAATTAGCAACAACAACAAAAGGAAATTCAAACAGGCTATAGAATGTTGCTAAAGCACTTCAAGAGCAGGGCCATTATGGAACATTAGTACCCAATAGTGTCCATTGATTTCCATGAGCATGATATGACCGATATGGTGGTTTTGATGCAGGGATATGCCTTGGTTTTTGTATCTTCCGGTTCGAGGAAGCCTGGACAAGGGATGTACTACCCGGGACGGGGGTGCCAACGGAACTTGGAAGGTGAGTGAATGCAGAGAAGGGTTGACCAGATTTCCCGAGGGAGTGTGTAGTAGAGAAGGGAAGTTCAGGGATGGATTTGTTTTGGTCATGAGCATTTTCATATGGAATCAGATGCACATGGGAAGTGCACCTTGGAACAATCAGCTGGTAATTGTTCACTAAGAGGAAAAGTGGCATGAGATGATAGCATTGGACATTGGACATAGGTTTGACCTTACAGTGGATTATGGACTTCCTGGGAAGGAGGTGAATCCTAGTACTACTTTGAGGGTGCAGATGTGAGCCTCTAGATTCCCTTGTTGATTGATACGGGCATTGTATTCTATTATTTGTTAATTTAGGAGATGTGTATATGTGTATATGTGATTATTGAAAACACCGTAATGAGTCGTGTTATAAAGCTTCACTATGCGGTATGTTTTCATATTGTCATGTTGTCATGATGTTTTGTTTTAGAAGATGATCACTATAAATACTGCAAGGTGCTACGTTATAAAGCTCCATGGGAAGTATGTTTTGTTTTCAGTAGTCTTGTTGGTTATAGGTGTTGTTGAACACAGAGGATAGTGTTGAAAATTTAACAAGATGATGGAGCTTAGTGAAAAGAAGTCGCCTTCACTAAGTGGGCCCGCAGGCTATTTTTGGCGCAAAGTCTATTTTAGACTATGTCTTTTTTAGACATATGGATCATGGTCTATGAGTTGCAGGAATGCTATTTGTGGATGATTGGGTCATGTTGGTAAAAATAGATGGACCTCTATTTTTAGACATATGGGCGGTGTCTATTTTTAGACTGCCAGTCTAAATATAGAACAATAGAATATTATTAGCTCTTAATAATATTTGGAGTATAAACATTATCTTATCCTCTTGCAACACTTCAGTTCGAGCTATGGATGTGGCACATGCAACTGCCAGAAGGAAATACGCTTTTCTTATGGGTTGGTTGAGCTATTGCATGAAGGACTCCAGTTAGAACTCAAGTGATTGAGTTTAGTGGAGTTGAATGAGGAGTTGATGGAGTTGTGTTCAGTTTGACTTAGTTGAACTAGTTGTATTTAGCCTAACTAAAAAATACACTAGTGATGAGTGGTGTGAATTAATTATTAATTAATTCACTAATTATTAACTCATAAATCAACTAAAGAATACATCAGTTAACTCAATGCATGGACAGTTCAGTGGAGACAAGTGTTAGAGATGAGTGAAAGGGAAGGACAACTATCAGTTGTGACTATAGTTGTGCATGAGATTTGCACAATCAGTGGATTGAGTATTGCCAATGAGGATTGCATGGTAAAGCCAAGGGAAATACGAGTTTGGATCAACCATTCTCATTCATTCTAATGCAGGATTGTGCAGTGGAGGAAAGCAAGCAGCGGAGGAGATTTGAGCCAGTGATTGATTTGGATTTGAGCTAGTTTGTGTGTAATAGGTGGAGATAGCGTTGAGTAATTGTGAGGAGTATTATACTATGTATTGTTACATGTTCTCAATCAATATAATATACAGATAGTTGGGGGTTTTTAGCTGCATGCTTTCCCCATGATATACTGTGTTCATATGTGTGATTGATGCTTCAATGTGTGCATGCGATTGTTTCTTAATTCCGCTAAAATTGATGATCAACGTAGAGGAGGTTATGTATTATGCATGATTCCGAAAATAGTGTATAATCAGGATAATCTCTGTGAATAAGTGTCGTATTATTCAAAATTTCTACATGGTATCAGAGCTGGTTGATTTGTAGAAAAAGTCCTACTGGATATCAAAGCGAGGATTGATCATTAGATCTATTAATCAGAAAGTGATTACATTTGATTTCTTCAGGCAGAGTCTATAATCGGGCCAGGTAGCCGCTGGATTCATCCTTCTTTTGGAAGGTGAGATATCTGGTAAATTCCCATACAGTCGATCTCTGTACATGAAAAACTTTGTTCTCACGAATTTTAGATCAGAAGTGGTTGAGTTTTGAGCTGGTGGAATGGCGCTCAAGGATAAAACTCAGAAACATTAAGTGTGAGAATGGAGAGAGTATGCTCCAGTATCTCACGAAGTTCACCCAATGCCAGGATGAGCTGGGAAGTGTGGGGGTGACTGTCGATGATGAGGATTTCATGAGCTTTGCTCTCCTTGGTCTTCCGAAGAGTTGGCATTCCTATCAGGACTCTATCAATGGTAAGGAGAAATTGCCAGGATGGGAGAGACTTTGGTCGGATCTTGTGCAAGAGGAGATCAGGCGGAATACCAGGGACGGATCTTCATCAATGGAATCTGATGAAGAAAATTGCGCTTTGGCTGCCAAAGCAAAGAAGGAGAAGGTTTCTCTTTCTCAATCCAGTTCTTCCAATGATGGGAAGAAGGTTGACAAATCGAAAGTGCGATGCTTTCGTTGTCATGACGTGGGCCATTATGCCTCAAATTGTCCATGGAGGAAATCCAAGAAGGGATCCGGGGAAGGATCTAAAGGTGAGGCACTTTCTTTAGAGTTTGAGTTGGATTTCACACTCTTCGCATGCATGGTTTCATCTATGGTGGGAAGTGGTTGGTTTCTTGATAATGGAGCTTCTTTCCACATGACCGGCGACAAGAGTTTGTTCAGTACTTTGGAGGAGAATGATCTCCAGATACTCATAGCGATGGGTAATGATGAGAAGTATAGTGTCTTAGGTGTAGCACGGTTATTTTTCAGAGGGAGCACGGATCTCGCTTTACCTTGAATGATGTCAAGTATGTACTAGGAATGAAGAGAAACTTGGTGTCGATCGCAATGCTGGAAGACAGAGGCTATGATGTAGTCTTGAGTAAGGGAAAGGTTTTCCTTAGACACATCATCACTAGACAGGTGAAGCAGATTGGTTCATGGGTCAAGAACCTGTATGCTCTTGAGGTTCAAGATGCATGCAAAGCCTTGAGCGGCAAGGCAACTGATGGAGACTTGGTGGTTGAGAGGGAGGGTATATTACCTCTCAACATTCAGAGCCAGAAGAAGTCTTAGACAAGTGTGGAGGAGCCACGATTGGTGCAACAACTTCAGGAGGTTGTGGAGCAGCCACAACAGGGGAAGTTGAGTGGAGATCGAGTAGAGACATCTACTCATGTAGAGACCTCCAGTAGGGGGAAACTTCGAGCCAGGCGGGCTGAGGGATCACATGTAGCCATACCTCCAAGTAGGAGGTGGGGCGACCGCGATATAGAGTGATCGTCCCAAGGAGGAGGGGCAGGATCCTTGAGGTACCCAACATCTTGGATGAGACCTTGCTACAGGAGCCCTGATGTGGAGTAGTAGGAACTGACTAATTGGGTAGAGATAGATGCAGATGGAGCGGCAGAGAGAGCGACAATGCAGGGAATCCCAAGACAGCGCATAGCATGCAGGCTGCAGCAATGTGAGAGGCACAAGTTTTTTGCACAGTGCTAGGTGGCACAGAGAGGTGTGCAATGGTGTGAGATGCATGGAGATGTTTTAGTAGCACAGAGGTCAGAGAGGGAGCAATTGTCAGTAGCAGGTAGAGCTTCAGCATCAGAGTATGTTCCTAGCCCAACAGAGTAGTGAGTTGGGAGTATTTTTTTGTTCCAGGTGTTGTTGGAGCAAAGTTGATCCAGGTGGATATTGGTGGCCACCTGCCAAGTCCACCTGGACCCCCACCATTGTCTTTCTCAACATTTTCAGTTTCCTTAATTGTAGCACAACTTACTATTTTTAGCAGTTTTTCGGGTCCTGAACTTCCGGAGCCATTTTGAGGCCCTAAACGACGTTTTTTGGGGAATCCAGGGGCAACATGGGTCCATGCCCGTTCCAACAATGATAATGATCGAATAGATCTTTCTAATGAGCTATTGTACGCGTCAAACGGAGATCATATGCTAAAGTTACGACCCCGGGAAGTTGATGTACCAACTTACCCCCAAACGGGGACCACAGTTTGGCGTTTCATCTCCTAGGGTTAGGTTTTGGAATGTGAAGGGTTTTTTCATTGTGTCTCAAACAATAAATAGCCCTTCGAGCCTCATTGTAAGTCAGTTCAGAGGCA
>APFE031402228.1:0-10913 GCA_000404065.3 Pinus taeda | reverse complement strand
AAATATCTGTTTGCAAAAAAATTATGCATGTTGTCAAAGAGAATATGCGCTATTTTATTTGCCATGCTCCATGAAAGAGTGCAAGTATTCGTCATGAACGGACACTATTGGCATTCAAGAGAGCTCATTATTCAAAGATTACTTCACATGATTTTTTTATAGAGGGCAGGAAACAGGATATAGTAAATGGGATGGGTGTTTCTTGGCTATTAGGAGAACACATAAATGGAATGGATAATACATGATGGTTTGTCAATAAGAAATAAGGGATGAAATTTGTAAAAAAAAAAGAACACAAAAGTGAAATGAAACAATAGGGATGCCAAGTTTAGATTAGTAGCTTATCATCATTCCTAAATTTTCAACAAATCAAAGAGTTTCAACCTTGTTTTTTTTCTTTTACCTCAATATCTTGAAGCTACCAGATATGTTGATGATGAAATTAAACTTGAGACATATGTTCCATTGAGTTGATCCAAAAGAGAGAGTTGAGGCTAATGCTAATGAGTCTTGACAGTGTGAGGTTAATGACTGCTAATTGTGTAGTGTTAATTTCTATGTTGGATTTGAAACCAAGAGTGATGAAGGTAGATTGCATAGTGATTATATGAAATCTATTAGTGCTTGAACATGGTTGTTGAAGCTTCTAAAGGGATGAAGTACAAACTTGTTACTACCCTAGTTTTCCAATGATCAATTGACCTTTCTTGTTTTCAAACTCTAAAAGATTGCAACTAATGTTGAATGCTTCACAAAATACTCATCGAAAATCGACCCGTGGTGCAACTCTCTCCATGCAAACATATGTGTTGGAGTAGAGCATGGAAAGATATCATTGGATTAGTAGCCATTAATGTATGTCATTAACCAATGCGAAATGACTCACCATTAATGTCAATGAGCATCAAGGCACTTTAGTACATCTTGCTAGGAATAAATGTAGGTGTTGAAGTTGAGTCTCCTATAAGATCTAACAATCAAGGGACAATGGTATTTTCACACTCTTGTCAGCAAGAGGTTCTGACAATGATGTATGCAAGCGTCAAGGTACTAAAATAAGTCTCTAGCCTTGAACCCAGATAATGTGTTGTTGTTGATGTGTCAAGACTCATTAATAGGAGGGCCTCAATGCATCCCATCATCTAACATGAGGATATGAAAAAATTTGAAGGATTCATGCAGGAATGACAAAATGATGTAGAGATTATTGAGGGATTTAACTAATATGGTTTCAAGAAAAATCCTTGTCTAAAGCATCAACTTCTTGGTTTTCACAGTTAGAATCATTTTTTTCTTTACTAATTTATTGATTTATTTTCCCACCCTAGTCTACTTTATCAAAATAAATCCTTTCCTCAAGTGTAGGCATATTTTTAGTGAAGCCATGTGAAAAAAATCATAGTAAATGTATTCATACTCAAGTTTAAGAAATAGGCTTCAATGTATACTAGAGCATGAGAGACCAATTTCTTTGGATGATACAATTAAAAGAGTTATTGAAGTAGAGAGTGGTTCTTTGATCTTATGGCCATATGAACCAACATTCAATGTAGTCATGATGTTCTTAGTTCTCTTGCTCATTCTTTACACTCTATATGCTTTCCTCTTCCATGCCATATAGATATTCTTCTATATTGCATGATGGATTTGATTATAGGCATGTCAGGATCTCCTTGATCTCAAGTTCCAATGGTTTCTCTCCATCAAATTCAATCAATGACTCTTTGGTATCCTTGGCATATTGGTAGAGGTGATCAGATAAGACTTCTATATTTGAATATGTCTCATGGAAATTTTGATCTTCTATCACTTTTGGAGAGGTATATATGTTCTTGATTACTATGAATATTTGTTCATCCTAAGAGGAAAAGGCAGAGGCATCAGCTGCTACTACAATTCAAGAAAGTTCTTCATGTAACATTATCCAATAGGTTCTTGAACATTCTTGTATATCACCTTGCTCGTTGCTAATTCCTGTCTAGCACATGGACTAGTGAATTGGGGGGTTATTACAACACCCAAATAAAAAATTATTAAAAGAATTGAAATATGCAAGGAGAATACAATTTCAAAACAAGATTTTTCATGTACTTAAACACCCTCACACTACTAAGACTTGTTGTCACCAATTATCTATTCATTATGAGTTGTCTTCTTTATTTCCATGAATCAAACCTAAAATAAAACACACTTGCATAAAAGGAAACACATCGTGTCAACACGACAAGGATTTGTGAGACTCACTAAAGTGGTCACGTACGTTCTTACCTCCCATATTACCTTCCCACTCCTCCAAGTCTTAAATGTTGAGGAACTAAAAATAAAATCATACCCCACATATTCTTATCTTTTAAGTGCCCTAACAATGCCACCAAAATGTTGATGAAACTAATAGCTCAATAATTCCCACATAAATTATTTATTTGGGGTCATAGAATTTGAGATACTACGTTAAATGTGTGGAGGTACAAAACATCAACAAGAATACTATCCTATCATTGCAATGGAAATTTGATATAAAATCCAACCAACTCACTTTTACACACCAAGGGTTTTAGTCATTAGACAACAGACTTAAGGGTGCTTCTGTCAAGATTTGGAATTTTGTACAAGCTACCTATAAGTCTTGTCTTTAGTTAGCTTGTACCCTTATATCTAGTAACATTTTGTGAAAAGAAAGAAATCCTACAAAAATGGGATACTTGATATGGTACCTATTACAAAGCCTCTCTTCATGTTTCCTCTCAACTCTGTCATCCAAGTATTACATGCATATTTATAAAGCATATCAATATCCTCCAATAAGAAAGTTTATTAATACAAAGGGCAATCCTAATCCATTATGATCACTAGGAATCTTGATATAAGATGCTCCCCATATTGTCCATAATCTTTCACACTCAAGAAATTAAGGTGTTCTTGTAGTCAAGAAAGGTTGTGATGCATCGAAATCATCCTTCATTAATCAAATCCATCCCTGCAGACATAAAACATCCTAGAATAGAGCATAATGAATCAAACCATCAAATACACATTGTTTTCATTATAAGTTATTTTATAGCAATAAAAGAAAAAAGGGAAACATGGGATGCTAAGTTGGTGGGCCCTCCCAACTAGCATCGCACTACCTAAGAAATTATATAATCAAAATTTTAAATTATACCGCCAGGAATCTAAGAAATTAGTGTCAACCTTTGTCACTAATGAGAAAACTTAGAATTATATAATCAACAACTCCAATAATAAAATGATCAACAAGCCTTTCATTACATAGATGAATGATTTGGGAACCTAGTCACCCTCTACAATATTTTCCAACCCCCCACCTACTCTCTATCCATACACATACAAAAGAGAAATGGGATGAATTGAAATTAATTCCCCTAAATCTAGATTGTTAAACATGGACAAATTTACAAAATATTTTCTCTATGCATTTTTAGTATATCTTGATTGGGGAGAAGCTTAATATTAGTATACATCTTATACTTCTAATCTACAATCATCTAAGAATAACTTTTATTAGGTCTTTTTTTTCTATTTGGTTGCTTAATTTGGGATGTAAATTGACAACGACTGCAACCAGAAATATACCCCTAAAATAACCCTTTGTAGCTCCCAAATAATGCATATTTTGGAGAAATAACTCATGATCCACCTAATTGAGGATGTTCTGGACAAAACCCATGTCTAATATTTCCTATATTCTTCTTCATTTCCTTGAAAAATATGCTTGAAGTTAGTCACTCAATTCTACCTAGCAAAAATTGTCCAAATTATTGATCCTGGGCTATAAGTATGTGGAATCAACCTTGGTTTAATCTAGATAAAATGTAACCATGTCATCAAATCTAGGAAAATAATCCATGTCTTGAAATTCCACCTGGAGTTATGTACATAATCCAACCTCAGGGGTTGACTACAAGTTTGCATAGGAGTTACATGAGTAGAGCTAGGAAATAGGATTCATTAGTAGCCAAGTGTAATCCTTTCTATATTAAAAAATGAAAAAAATAATGATAATTATTATTTAATTCTTTAATTTCTCAATGTTATATTTGTTAAAAATGGGTTTAAAGACCGACAAAATGATATTGCAAAGAGATGAAGATGAAAAGGGACAGGAATGGTGTTGTTTGGATGGTGATAAAGTTGCTTAACTGGTGACCTTTAAGCCCCAAGAAACCAAATCAACAATGACTGATCCTATTTGTGGTCCATAACGTCATATCATTACCCACTGAATAGGCAAACACCTAAGAATAAAAAAAAAAAAAGTAAAATAAAAAAATAAAAAAAGGTTCCAAAATCTATACAATTTCAAGACCACCAGGTTGTTCATACATATCCACCTTGCATCATCATGTTTGTACATCTCTACATGCAATATGTACAATAACTCCCATGTTTTCCCTAACTGAAGCCATACACATATGCTTCGCATAGTCCCCATCTTTTCACTTTTAATTTTTTAACAGATTATATTTTGAAGGGATTATATTTCCATTTGGAATTATATAATTTTTATAACATTTATATTTTAATTTAAAGTAATCTACATTTTAAATAATAATAATAATGAAAGTTCAAATTATATTTTTCGCTCTTAAATTATTTCTTCAAATTGTTATCTTATCGGGAACCCCCTCTATTCATGTCTATGGGGATTCTCAAAATGCCATTAATTGGGTAGAAAAGGAAATACAATAATCCATAATTATATAACTCTCTCTCCAATTTTTGAGAAAATACAATAGTAGATTTCTCATTTAGATTTCCTTTGATCACATCTACATCCACAGGAATACAAAAGCAGGCATCTTGTCAAAGGCTAGATTGGATATGGATGGAGGCATGTTTGAAAACATATAAACTAAAGAAGGCCAACAACAAAAATATTTTCTTGACTCTTAGGTCTAAGTAATTTTATTGAAATCACGACTATTTACTAATGTATCTTTTTTTCTCAGAAAACATTTTTCTTTTTCTAATGATATTTTGGGATGTGTGAGACTCTCCAATGAAGGGATATAAACATACTATTTTACTTGTAATTTTTGTAAAAGGTGAACAACTACTATCTTCCTCTCATAAAGACAAAAAAATTATTTTATAGGACAATTTTTTTTATAAGGTTCAATGCCAATGGAATTCCATGTAACATATACATTTTGCAATTTTGTTTGCTATATAAAAAAATTACAATTTTTTTTCCTTAGACCAAAAAAGGAAAGAATAAATTGTGTGAGGATATATTGACCATCATAAAGTTAAAAATGGTACAACTCAAAAATTAAAAATTAAAAATTGAGATGTATGAAAACAATATCAAATTACTTTATATATATATAATTGTTGAATTTATAATTGGTGAAAAAGAGAAAATGGTTTGAAATAAAAAAATTGTTTTTTTTCTAAAAATGTTCCTTTTTTTTTGGATAGGATTAATTATAATTCGAGAAAATCCCATTTAGAAACAAAATTTGAGTTGCTCAAAATGTTTAGATAATTTTTTCGCTTTGATTAAATATCATGGTGGCATAAATAAGAATCCACAAATTTAATGATTTTGAAAGTAGGTTTGCCAATAAATTGATTAGAAAAAAATAAAGAATTATTAGCAAAATAATATAAGAATTTTCACTTTAAAAAATTAATAAAAACTACTCGTATGAATTAAAAAGTCATAGAATACAATATAATATGTTCAAAAATTGGAACAAGATAATTAATATTTAGGGAATAAACTATTCGAAAATGATGAAGAAAATCATCACTTTAAGAACCTTTATTAAAGGTTGATGGAAAAAATCAAAAAGTTGAAAAATGGAAAATAAGACAATACAACCATCTAACATTTTGAGAAATCGAGAGCTAAAAAACTTTCATGTCTCAAAAATCATAATAAAATTCTACTTACACAAGCTAAAAAGCTTCAAAATGATAAACAATCATTGGAAAACATAATAAAACAACTTATCAAAAAGGAAGCATTGAAGTCTTCAAGTAAAAAGGTTGAAGTTAAAGAAAATCGAACAAATACAAATCTAGTTAATACCATGATTCATAAAAATGCCAATCCTATTGAAGTAAAGGCATACTTAGATGTTGCTAAAAAAATGATGAAACTTCCAAGTGAATATTTGGTGACCAACCAAACAGTGCCAATACATAAAGAAAATGATACACCTAAAATAAACCAAGAAAATTCTACAAACACAATAAAAAAAAGTCATACTACAAACACACACAATTAACATCCTAATTATAAGATCATGTCCCTTAACCAATCAATATATCAACATCACTCATAAAAACAAATATAAACGTAATGTCCCACAAAGAAGACAAATAGAATGGTTAGATCATGTTATTGTTCAACAACTTTACTCAGCTCTTAGAAGCTCATACCCTCTCATATCCTCAACCATAGACAAATATTCAAATAGAAATAATGAGTGACTTATAACAAGAAGAAAGTAAAGACGATAAATCCTTTAATCGATGATTCTTTAAGTACAATAGCATTTAAGGGGGAAGGAAAATATTAAAATATAAAATAATAATTAATAATTAATTAGAAATATGTGTTTAATAAAAAGGGACTATAATGGAAATGAACATTTTATATATAATATAAGTATATATATAGTATATATATAATAAAAATAAAATCGCTATCATATAATTTATCATATAATTTATATATTAATTAATTTATCTTAATAGATATTTCTATTTTTCAAGTATTTTGGATGTTTTATTTGTGAGCGAAGTTTGATTGTCTTAGTTCATTTATTTATTAAAAGTATTGAACATTCTTTGAAATAAATATATCATTGACATAATTTGACCAATGAGCACAATTTTTGAAAATTTTATCTAACAGAGGGTAGTGGAGAGGTAAGCTAAAGTGGAGGTTGTACACTAAATACTCATATTTCCCTTCTTCCACCTTTTCATATTTTTCTATCAATTTCTTCCCTTGTAGGCATGGGTATAAAATTTTCAATTTTCAATCCAATTAAATAAATAAAAATGATTAAGAAAAAATAATAATTCCACATATTTTACTAAGCGTGAAAATCCCTAATCCCTAACATATATAACTCAACCCTATTAATGTTTTTCCAAAACATTGTCTTAAAACAAAACACATAGTTCACAAAAATAGAAATATTTATGTTTAAATCAATACAATAATCAAAATAATAAAATAAAATACAACTTATGCCGTTTTGATTTATTCTAAAAATAACTCTAATTTAACCCGTTAATGTTATTACAAAACATTATCCTAAAACAAAACACATAATTTACAAAATAAAAAATATTTATTTAAATCAATACAATAACCAAAAAAAAAATACACTATATGTAATTGTGATTCATTCTAATAATAACTCATTTATTTGATCCCTGTCATGTAATCCACTCAAACTACATGAGTGTTAACAATAATAACAACTTAAAAATAGTATTGATTTCAATAACCACTTATTTTCTTAAACAATGCTATGTATGATTATATATTCTCAACTTCACAATACTAACACTATGCTCATGGATGAATCATTTCAATTGAACATTTGAATCATAATTAACAAATAAGTAATAAAACTAACTCAATTGTGAATTTAATCATGACGAGTTTTTAGACCATAATTATTAGAGTTGTAACATACATTGAGTGGTTTTTGTTGCTTTTTATGGCATTATTAGAAATTATATATATATAATATTTTTATATATTATTATTATTTATTTGAAAAGATGTGTCTTATTCAAAATAATACAAATTATAATGAAAGGAATTCCATTAAGTATTATCACAAGCCCTTATTCATAATCATATCCAATCAATTTATTTATAATTTTTATATTATGTATATATGCTAATGGATATCATTTTTCAAGTGTTTTAGATATTTAATTTATGAGTTGAGCTTGGTTAGCACATTTGGTATTACAGTTTCGTTCTTTACCCTAACTCTTGGCCATGCTTTTATTAGAGCATTTTTTCTATTATCATCTATTGGTCATTTATACTTTTAGCCACATTTAAAAAATTTCATAATTTCACCAGTTACCTTGGTCTTTAACCACAATTCAGCATTCAACAACTAAAATTTTAGAATTTTGTGAGAGAAGAATTAGGCCACTATAAATTTTAAAGGATAAAAAAAAACATTTAGTTGTAAGAAACCAAGAACTGGAATTTATTATCTGCTATAAATTAGAATATTAAATATAAAAAATTTCTACCAAATATCTAGGAAGTTAGAAAAAAATTAGACTATGTCAATCCATTTCCACCATATAGATCAATCATACCATATTTTGTAAAACCACCAATCTCAAGAGAAACTATCATATTATCCACTCAATCATACCACATTAAAATGCTCTATTTGTACAGTTATCATATGTAATCCAAACTATACCAACCACCGAAAAATTGCAGCCACCATATGTCGTATAGTTGTTATGTCATACAAATTACAACCACAAACTTTTTTTAAATCATTTCAAATCCTATATCATATTTAGACCATAATGTTCATATATATCCACCTTGCATTACTATCTCTATACAGTTTTTCATGCAGTTCATATGACAACCCTCATGATTCCCCTAACTCAAGTAGTGCAACAACCAATATATATGTAGCTATTGATCCATTAATTCTCCTTAAGTACATCCATCCCCATATATGGAAATCGACCCAAGAATCGACCCATCCCCATCTCTCATGGATTCACATCCCATGGTATCCTTCTGCATTTTTTAATATCCCCATCCCTCATGGATTCACATCCATGGCATCCCTCTACATTTCGTACTATGAAAGGATGGTGAAATTGAACGTAGAGATACACTGATGATCTCTTAAATCCATTAACACCTCAATTGTTTACTCCCACCTACCCTCCCACTCAAATGTATTTCGAGCTTGATGTTAGAGACTTTTTTGAAACACACCTCATTACTATCGAATGCCCCTCTGCATTCAAAACCTGCAATATCCATAGAGCTCAAGAATTAAATTCTTGTTTCTACCTTTATGCTTGCATTATTGAAGGAAATTGACTATGATATATATGTAGGTTCTTAGGAAGAATTTCCTTTGTGATGGATAGTTCCCAGTGTATGTTGTAGCTAAGTGATTTTATGTCCTCCATTAGCCCCTCAGTGGTTTACTCCCACCCACTTAGCAAATAAATTGTGGTTCGAGCTCTCTATAGAAGCAACTGGGAAACCTGCAAAAGGGTTCACTTGCTCTCCAATGATGACAACTTGCAATAGAGTTCACTTGTAAGTCGTATTCTCTTTGTTTAAATTAGAGGTTATCAAATAGTAATTTTGCTAGCATTACAATTTCTGCTTAAAATATGTTTAAGAAAAGTCGTGGATGCCTGTCGATTTATGCTTGAAATCTACTTGAAATTCATGGATGTCTGCCCGTTTGGAGCATGTTTTGACATTATTTTAAAAGTTATAATTTTTTAATGTGATTTATCAACAACAACAAAAACTTTCTACATGATCATTTAGTGTTATTTTTGTATATGTCTTAGAGGAAGGTAGCACAGAATGAGGGGTAAATTCTCTTAAACGGAAACAATGAATGTTTTACCAAGGCTTCAAACCCCACTCTATTGATTACCATAATCAATTATTTCGAGGAACCCCTTTTGAAGGAAGACATTTTATACATGGTGATGATGATATTAAAAATAAGTTTTGTTTTAGTGCTTGTTCTATCATCCTTATTTGACATTATTATAAATTCCTTGGGTAGAACATGTTGTTGTAGTAGCATCAAAATTCCTTTGAATTTGTTGAGGAAAATATGTTGCATGAAAGCCATTACTTTTATTTACTGTTCTACAAATGGATTAATTTCCTTAAGATAAATGAGTTTTAGAGGAAAAAGCAGGAGCGCGATATTTTATTTAATACTATGAGGATGGATTAATAGCTAGTAAGAAAATGAATTTCATGATTTGGATTGGGTTCAAATAAGTTCTCTATGATGGATATGTTGCTTGCATTTCTAACTCTAGTTTTTGAGTGTTCTTTTTTATTGTACCATAGATTCATTTTTTTGTGCTTCATCTTCCTAGCACAAGCTTCCAACACACAACATCATAAATGAAAAGGAAGTTATATATTTCTTTTCTGATACAATATATGCATCTCCATTCTAGCATGAAAAATAATCACGATTTTTCTTGTCCTACTTAAAATAGATTTTGATCCCTCTTTCGCTTTTTGATTTGATGGTATCTGTAGCACATGATTCATTCTTGTGAGATTTCAAGGATTTTTCACTATTACTACTCCTACTACTTCACCATTGGATGTATTTCGTGGTGGTGGTTCAAAAGATATTTTGGTTCAAAACTCTTAATGGTCTTAAACCCTCCACTAAGGGACTACACAAACCACTGATTCAAAAATTTTAATTAATGTTTTAAGCCCTTGATTGATGGCCAACATATAATTTTTTTACATTTTTATCTCTCCAAAAGATATTAAGTTTTATGAATTTATTCCCCAGTAAATCATTAATAGGAAGCATAAAAGCCTAATGGATGCAAGACTCTACCTTGGAAATTAAAAATTATAAAGAAAAAAAACCAACAAAATATGACTATCCTTGGTTGATTTCATTCTCAACTATATAATATAAAATATCCAAAAAAAATTAACACACTAAAATTAAATAAATAGTCGCTAATATAGATCATATAAACAAGGTCACCTTTTTATATTGGTTTATGTTATCTTATTTTTCTTGCTACTTATCATTACTGTTAATACTTTTAATTGTAGATTTTAACCTCGTACAGAAATTACCTGCATACGAATTCTAAATCACAGGAAAAATAAAAATGCGAGAGCATAA
>APFE031402221.1:0-11986 GCA_000404065.3 Pinus taeda | reverse complement strand
ATAGAGTTCTTACCCAACTCCTCGTCCCAATCCTCTCCTTCAGGTAGAGGGAGATCGGGATCTCCGGTGAAATCCGTGCCCGCATAGGGCCAGTCCTCAACGACTATCATCTGATGCCAGAGCCAGATGAAGAACTCGGGCTTCCAAGACATCTGTTGTCCCCCTCCTCCTCTGGGCATGAGCTCTGCCCATCGATGCAACCTCGGCTCCCTCAGCACTGGATCTGCTACTATCCCTCCAGGTATCCGAAAAATCGGCAACCGCTCTAGAAAGAAGGTCACCAAGATTGACCCATACCCAAACTGTTTGTTTCCATCCCGCTTACATTTGGTAAGCTGTCGTTTGATATTGGTCGTCACCGCTGAAGCCCAATCAAACACTGTAGGATGGAGACACTCGGTGGCCAACAGCAAGTGATACTTGCTGGCCTCATGGGGTGCCTGTATACCTGCTGCTCGAGTAATGGTAAACAAAATGATTCGCAGAACCAAGCTGGGAATCGTGTTGATATCTATTTTCCTGCTATTCATGCCAAAACGTGCCTCAGGACATATTCTATCTTTCACCTCCTCGATCTTCTCTGCAGAAGGTCGACTGCCTGTCAGAATGGGACGTACACCCCGTCGTGATAAACCTGTAATAAAATAGACATCGGAAACATCCAATTCCAATGTCTGGTCCTTCAGGCGAAATACCTGATCCTCTATATCCCAAGCGTCTACTATGAAACATAGTAGCTCAGGTTGTGCACGTAGGTAGGAAGTATGAAAGAATTTCTTGAGCCCACAGTCTCTCAATGCCATCATACAATCATCATCTGCTAAAGCTAGGGCATCAACTTCCCCGTGCTCTCGTTCTTTCCATTCGACCACCATTTTTGGCAAAATCCTGCAAACAAAGAACAAATTTCAAACATTAGATAAATCTTGAGGTATAATTTGAAGGAAATTTGGAAGTTTAACGGTCCAATTTGGCACAAATTGAGTTCGCGCTAATGGCGCGGTCTCTGTGTTAAATTTCTGCCATTGGCGCGGTCCCGTGCCGGAAACCCACGCCAATGGCGCGGACCTAAAATGTTTTAAATCCTCTTGCAGGGACCTAAAATGTGGATAAAAACTAGAAAAAATAGAATGAAAATGAAGCTTAGGATGAGGCCTCTTACCTGTTGCAGACGGCGACTCGAACTGTGTCTTGGATTGGTCGCAATCAGCAGGTGAATTTTGCACTGGAAACCCTCCAACAGTGAACTTATAGGGTAAAAGGTGAAAAGTAATTTTTTTTTTTACTTTTTACTATTTATAGCACTATTTTAGCCCAAAAATACATTAGAAATGTTAATTTTAGGTGTTTTTAGGGTATTTTTGTGTCGGAATAGACTTTCCGCTGTTGGTCGAATGATGACAGGGTCTGGTGCAGTTCTAACGAGCGTCTTTTTGACTTTTTCAAGCTCGGAAAACACAAGAAAATGTTACTTATGGTTCGCTTTCAGCTCTTTTCCTGACCTTTTAAAGTGGAAAAGATCGTCGAGTTGTCCCTCTTGGCTCGTTAAACGGTTACTAAGGGGCGGTCGTTTTAAGTTCTTTTATCGACCGTTAAAACATAAAAAGATTACCGGGTTTTTGTCGTTTCAAACTCGTTAATGGTTGCGAAACGACATGATTTTGATCCCTTTTTTACTTTTTCAGATCGAAACCACTACTCATGAAAAGTACTCCTCGGTCATAATGATCGGGCGGTTCTTCCGGGTATCATTTTACACTTTTTCGGACCCGAGAGACACAACTTTACGAAAAAGGACCTCTGGAGTTTTCTTTTCCGTGTCTTTTCAAACTCTCTAAACATGAAAAAGACTCCGAGTTTTACCTATGTCGGACTCGTTAAAACCTGACGACATTGGATTCATCATTATGAAGAAACTTGAGCTTCTCCTCCCTAGGGCTCGTTAAACTTCTACTAGGTTGGATTCGACCGAAGGTCGAACTTACACCACAAAGCATATGCTATCCCATCAAGCTTTTAATCGGTATGCCGAGAAATGGCGGGAAAAAGAAAATTTTGGAACCGTAATTACAGTCGTGTCGGCAGTATGTCGCTCTTGAACATGGCACTTTTCTGCTTTCGTGTCAGGGTGGGGATACCTCATTTCGTTTTCACTTGCCTCCGTGGGTTCAGGTGATCCTATTTGACCTCTCATTTACTCATTGTCACGTCATCATGACCTCTCATCCATTGATGTCAAATACTTCCAACTCCACTGTCGTGCCGCCGATATGTTCAAAGAGAAGTTGACCTCTGAAAGAAACCGCCTCCGCTTGATAGTTCATAAATCTTACTTCACAACATTATCTCTTCCCGTCTTGTGTCGATGATGTGGGAAACATTATGGCCCACCTTCGACGAAGATCACTTCCTGTCGACTTCAGCTCATCATCCAGGAAAGTGACCTAGAGACTCCCTTCTGGTACCTTGGAGTCTGCATGCCTCAATGGCAGGTTCTTCGTATTCGACGCGAGGTTTTCGTCAGTGACCCTCCGATCGATAACTCTACCGGGGTTCGACATCGACTCATTCATCACACACCGTAGATGTGCCTTATAACCCTTGAGACCATTTCATACTATGTTTTTACCTCTCGCGCCGTCAACAGCTTTTCATTATTGGCTGGAATCAGACGATTTCATGCATGTATTCGACTTCAGCTTACATTTTCGCATGCTTGAACTTGTACTTGTGTTCGGGTCGAGGTGGAGCGCAAGACCCTGGATTGTGTCTATTGTAATCCAGGCGTGATTTGGATACATGACCCTTTTCACTGGATGGCTGCGACCATACCTGAGTCTATTCATCGATCCCAACTAGATGGCTGCGTCCATACTACGGATCTTGCTTATTATGTACTCTGTCAATGGATGGCTGCGTCCATACCACATATATCATGTACTTGAACTATCATCCTGTATCTCTCCATGCAGATTCTCGGCGGCAGTTGGATATGATCTTGTAAAGCACTTCACCTCTCTCTCTCTCGAGGCTCATGCTTTAGGGGGCATCTGTTACGCAGTAATTTGTCACCGTTGGTCACCGTCCTTGTTACCCCCGTTGTCACACACTGGAGGACACTTTTACGAACCTGTGACCAGTGACCAACTTGAAAACACTTGCATTGAGGTCTCCTAAGTATGAACTTCAATATCCCTGAAGACACCTTTTGAAGATTAACCCTAAAAAATGCCCTTTTTCATTAGCGCGGGTCCACAGTGTCTAACCCGCGCCAATGGCTCAGTTCCTACAAAGAGGGTGCGCCCATAGACGCGCTGTCACAGAACAAAGCCCACGCCACACAAAATTAGTCATGATTTTTGGCCAACGCGCAGTGAAATGTTTTTTCCTCCATTACTCATGCAGTTCCCTGAGGAAAAATCCCATGGATACGATCGAGTGTCGTCTTTTTCAGCCATGAAAACTCAGTCCAAAGGCTATTATGGGACAATACCAAATCTTGAGTAAGTGTCTGGATACGACGAATACTTTCTCCTCTGCCATCTATAAATCACTGTCATCCTACATTGAAAGGAGAGTCTTTTGGAATGATAGAGTCAGATTGTTGAAGTTTTGAGCTTGATAGTAAGAGCTGAGAGAGAAGTTATGCTGCCGGAATTCTGAGAGAGGAAGTGGCTTTGCAAGGCATGCCAAACTGCTGACCCAGTTGGAGGAGATTTGCAGCGTCAAGCCTTAATTGGTTGTAATTCTTCTCTTCTTTTATTGAATAATGAACGACTGTTATTATGGTTCCACTCACGTATTCTTCTAGTAATATTTGAGTTATATCCTGCTTGACTGATATATAATTGTATGATATTGGATTTTACGCTTGTTGTGGATTGTTCTTTGTTTTTTCAGGTGTCCATGCGTGGAACGCAAGGATAGTGACCGGCCAAAGCTAGAGGACATGAGCGAAGTTTCTTCCACGACGAATAGCGTTGGATTCGAGGTAGGCCTTTATGACCAACTTTTTGATTATACAATTAGGAGCTTGCATGCAGCGTGTTTGATTGTTGCTAGACCCCTATCGAGCTAGTGGGATCGCCTCTGTCCGCAGAGGGGATTTACCTCACACAACAGTCCCTATGATTCATCTCCATGGTGTAAGTAAAACACTACCTCGGGTAGGGCTACATCTTACATGCAGTTAAAATAATATATGATGAAAAGGGACACCCATTTTTTTTATAATTTGAGGATGATAAGGGACTTCAATAGATCAATAGCAAGTAATAGGTACTTTATTCCCATAGTACATGACTGCTTCAATAAAATGAAGGCATAAATATTTTTCTCGAAAATTGATTTGCGATATGGATACCACTAATTAACTATTAAGGAAGGTAACATCCCAAAAAAGTCATTTTGAACTTGGTTTTGGCACTATGAGTTCATACTAGTACTAATTGGTTTGACTAAAGGACTATCAGTTCTCATAAGAGTTATGAACTACTTATTTTAAAGTATCTAGAAAATTTTGTACAGCCTTTCGAGACAATATTCTTATGTACTCTAAGACTGAAAAAGATCATGTAAGGAACCTAAGGGTTGCGTTGACATGCTTAAGGGGAAATTATATGTATGGGAAATTATCGAAATGTTCTTTCTTTTAGAATAAAATTCATTGCGCCAGGAACATTATCTCATGAGAAGGGATTTCAATAGACCCAGAAAAGGTGGAGGCTATAATGGATTTTCTAATGCCTAAAAATTCTGATGAGTTGTATAGCTTCATGAGGCTAGCATGTTATTATCGACAATTCATGGAAGAGTTTTATAAGATTGAAAATTACTTCACCACATTATAGCGGAAGGGGGTTAGGTATAAATGAACATGTGAATGTGACTCTACATTGATCAAACTAAATAGATTACTAACCAATGCATTGATCCTTTAAGTGCTTGACAAGGAGAAGAAATTCATATTTTGCACAGGTGCTTCGAGGCAAGGATTGGGAGAAATGTTGATGCAAGAAGGAGGAGTAATAACTTATGCATCTAGGAGGTTGAAGAAACAAGAAGAGTTGTATGCTACCCATGACTTAGAATTAGTAGTAGTGATGCTAGATTTGAAATTGTAGAGTCACTACCACATTAGGAGAAGCTTTAAGTTAAAAGATAATCATGAGAGCTTGAAGAATCTCCTCACTTAGAGGGATCTGAAAGCTAGGAGGGGCTTGTGGAGCGAATTCATGAGTGAGCACGATTTTGGGATTTCACGCATAAGGGAAAGGAGAATGTGGTGGTTGATGCATTAAGTAGAAGGCCACATACCGTCTCCTCAATACCCTTGGCGGTCAATTTGAGGGAACACGTGTTGGAAAAACTCTTTGAATATAGTTGATATATGAAGGTTACATCAAGACTACAGTGTGAGAATCATATAGAACCAAATTTTGAGGGTTATGTCCTTGAACCAGATCAATTATTGAGATTTCAAGGAAGAAATTACATCCCTAACGAAGGGAGTATATAAAGAAACATCCTCAAAGAGTCCATAGATCACTCTACCATGCACATCCTAGCTTGAAGAAGATGTATGTGAATATGAAGAAACATGTTTTTTGGGCAGGTATGAAACACGATGTAGTTAATTTTTTTGCCAATTTTGTTGCATGTCAATGCATGAAGGCTGATCACCACCACGAAACAAGACTCCTATACCCACATGACATCCGTATGTCTAAATGAGAGGTCATTTCAATTTATTTCATTGTGTTTTATCTTCTCATGTCATAAAGGAATAATGCCATATTGGTTATAGGTGATAAATTGACCAAAAATTTCAATTTCATCCTAATGCGAGACACTTATGGTGTTGCCTATGTGGCATGAGTATTTATAAGAAAAGTTATCTGGCTACATGGTTTACCCACAAATATCATTTTTGATAGATACTATTTCTTTACATATAGATTTTGGACAATTTTGTAATAATCATTGGGGACTTAGTTGAACGTAAGAACTCCATAGCATCCATAAACATATGGGTAGATTGAGGGAGTCAAACAGGTTATGGAAGACATGCTTAGAATGTATGTTATGGATAACTATACTCAGTGGGAAAGGTACTTACCAATATTATAGTTTTCCTATAATAATAGTTATCACAGTTCAATTGTTATGACTCCTTATGAAGCACTATATGAGAGGCCATGCAAGACGCCATTGAGTTGGGAAAGGTTGGGGACTAGAGTAATCGTCAAGCAAAAAATGGTTCAAGAAATGGAGGAATATGTAAGACATATTCGACAAAGGTTAAAGGAATCACAAGATAAACAAAAGAGTTATGCCAATCCACATAGGACTAATTAGATTTATGTAGTGGGACACCAAGTCTTTATTCGTATGTGACCCAATAATATAACCATTCGATTTGGGAAAGGGATGAAGTTGTCACCTCAATTTATAGGACATTTTAGAATTAAGTAGAAAATTGGACCAATTTCCTATTGTCTTGTACTACCAACCTATTTAATAAAACTCATGGTATTCTTCATGTATATGTTTTATGACATTAGCACCAAGAGATAGATCAATTGGTCAATTTCTTGTTGCTAAGTACCTTGCATATTGTTAGGTGACGGGGTCAAATCTACTCGACACTCTTGGGGTTACATCATTCTAGTTTGATTGGTGGGTATATCCCTATGAGTTGATTTACTTGGATTTTCCATTGGAGATAGGGCCACATATTGTCCTTGAACCACATCAAAAAAATATGTATATGTTTTATGACATTACATTTTTGATAAATCTCACAAACTTGATTCTAGGGAATTGCAAGTCTTGGTTGTGACAACTGTAATGCTCTAATCATTACACATATGCTATCGTAGGGTTTGATAGCTAAGGAATTGCTTGGTGAACCAGGTTAATGTCTAGTGGGACATGTATAGACTAGGATATAATACCTCAGAGAATGCAAAGACTATACGTCATAATTACCCTCAAATTTTAACAATTTGTGATGCCCATTTTGACCTTGATAGCTACCTATGTGATCAAGGATTTTTTCTTTGGTGATGCTATTTTTTTTTCTTCAAGAGCATGGAAATATGATTAATGGAACATCCATGAAGAATTACCACAAAACGAAGACAATATAGACAATGCACCAAGATTTGTTAACGTAGTTCACTCATAATATGTTAGCTACGTCTTGGGGCCCATCTTCAAAGTTGAGAGACCTCTTTATTATGTCAATAAAATAATGGAAAATACAAGGAAATATACATGGAAAAATACATGTCAATAGCTAATTTCTGGGAATGACCCAAAAAATCATTTCTCAAACTATAGCATACCCCCTACAAGCAGCTCTACCTCCAAATTTTGAACCATAGAGTATAAAAAAACCACCTTTCGAAATGTGAAAGGTTGTCTTGAAGTTCATGCCAAGCATTTAATGACATGTGAGATTATACCATGAGCCCTAAGATATCCTACTAAGATCCTAGTTATGAATGCACTAGTAGATTCCTTGCAAAATTTTAAGAATAAAAAGTATAAACTTGAGTAGGTTTTGGGACTATCACCTCCTCCTCAAATTGCATTCCCCTTGGAATATTCCCTAGTATATATTGATAATATGCTACCTAATATTTCTTGGGATGTATGCCCACTTAGAACCCTTCAGCTTGTCACCCATTAGACTAAGTTTGATCCTTCTCTCTCCACGATCACGACCCTTCTCCATGAGCTCTACTGGAATGGGGTCATTATATGTATGTTTATTCGCTAGCTAAAATAAAATGAGTCATTGGCTCGACGACTAGTATGGTTTAATTAGAGCATTCTTAGACTCCAAATAGGATTCAAATTCTTGTATAACCATCCACGAGTCCTTCAATATCATGTAGGAATTTTACAGTTCCTTTTCAGACTATTGAGAAGATGAAATTGCTTCCAGATATATGCTTCTTGGCCTTTCCAATTTCAAGACTTTTGACCCTAAATACAAAGGTCTAGACTCACTGTAGCATGTATGAAAATACCTTTTATAGCTCAAATGTGCCTTCAATTATTTCATCCTTCAAAGAAAGTATGCACAATCCCTTTATCTTTACTTCATAGAGCAATGCAGGCCATTTCAATAGATCTTATGGTTGGTTATATTACTAACTTGGCTTTGATACCATGTTGGAAAAATGATTAGGGAATCATATTTAATTTAATGTTTTCCTTAAATGACATTTACTTGTGATATTAAGATATTATTTTCATTATTATGCTTATATTATGTCCAAAAGAATGCTCTTTAGCCATCTCAAACTTGAGGTAACCCTAGGTCCCACAAATAATAGAAATAACATAGGGTTTGAGCTCTCATAGAGCTAGACTCCTTTTTTGGACTAACTCTCCCTTCTAAGTCCCTTTTCTCCTTCATTCCTCCAACAAACCATAGACCATATTAAGAGAAAAATGTGAAAATGTCTATGCATAATTGAGGTCAAAGTTTCTCTATCAATAGCCCTTCTAAGTGGCTCTTCAATACCAGTTTAGGCCAACTTCAAGTGACTAGCTAGCTTGTTCTTGGGAGCACACCTAGACACTTCTATATCCAAAATAAATTTTATTTTCTTAATATAAGTGCCCAAAAGGGTATTTTACATAATAACTAAAACCTAGGAGCATACAATGGATGCTCGACCTAGTAACCAAAGACATTAGCATGAAACCCACACTTTACAAAAAAAATTCCTTTACACTTTCTTTCATCCTTTCAATCAATACATATAGATTACATATTTATATGAGTAAAATGACAATTATGAAGACAAAAACTAGTTACAATTTCCAACAGGGGATATCCTTAAGGAGTATAAAGGTAATATTTTCTCTATAAAAAAAAATGGGGAGTGAAAAATGCCCTTCTAGCATATTGACCATTTGTCTAGAACATCCACATCTATTTACCCTTCAAATATAGGAATATCAGAATTAACTTTTACCTTAAAGGGGGTATTGCCTCCATAGTGGCCACTTAATGAATATGTGTCACCTACTATCACATGTTGAAGGATCCAGGAAAAAATATCCACCATCTATTCCTTTGCTACTCGAGGGCTTCCTTGAGAAATAGTTTAATAGGATCTCTTGCTTTCTCATATTTCTTTTCTTCCACTATGAGAGACCTTCGAGGTCGATAAGCATGTTCTTGTAAGGGCTCAAGTAGTTCAAGTCCCAACTCCTTACATCTTGACCTTATTGGGGACATGCACAAAAATACAGATAAAGAGAATATTGCTTTGATACCACGAATTTGAATTTATGAAGGAAGTGAATTGTTATATATATTTGTAACCAAAATACAAATATATAATGTTTTATGTTAGTAAATACAAATTGTTGAAACTATATAGATATAGAATGAAAACAAAGTAGCTCAAGCAATGGTAGCTTATCTCTAAGAAGAGATACAAGGGCTACGCACCTTCCAAATTTATCTTACGATGAGGCTTTAAGGCCTTTTAATCATAAATAAGCAATGAGAAAACCTTAAACATCCAAAAAACATAACCTAAGGAGATGAAGCACTAAGAGGCTCGTGGGCCCCAGTACGGTAAGTTGGAACATCTACTTCCTGTGGTCGTAACATTGGCATGCGATCATTATTTTGGGGTCGTTGATAACCAATTGGAAAGGCCTAATTGATAATTATATTTTTTGCCAAAAAAGGCCGTTTAGGGCCTCAAAATGGCTGCAAAAGTTTAATACCAAAAAACCTATAGAAAAACTTCCAATATAGAAAATTATGCTATGAGCTAGTGGAATAGGTGGGTGGCCACCAACATTTGCCAAGGCTATGACACCAACGAACATACCTCACTCACCTGCCTTTCTTGAGGTAATCTCATAGGTTGATAATTTTTATAGTCATCCATTGATTTATTCCTACTAACGCATTTCATGGAAAATGGGATTGAAAGGTTTGGGATGTTAGGATATTCTGACACATAGGAAATAGTTAAGTATAACTTGGTCTAGTATAGAGTTAGGTAAAGTGTGTTTCTTTACTATGTACTTTTTTAACTTACAATCCAACGGTCACGATATGTAGTGATTTGACGGTTCATTCTCTCCTTGGTATTACTGACACTTGATCTGTGGCTTAACACCCGATTGGTCCATGATCTCTATTTAAAGAGCATGGAGGGTCATTTGTAGGTTAACTATTCATGAGAGAAGCTTATGTAAATTTTCATTCTTTTATTAATAAATTGCCTGAAGTGGTCGCGTTGGCTCAGGCCGTGGACTGTTTCCTTCTTTGAGGGTTTTATCCACGTCAAAAATACTTGTGTATTGATTTGTGATCTATTTGTGAGCGGTGTCCTTTGGGGTTCTGTCTGACGAACTTACCCTGTAAATTCCTACATGGTATCAGAGCTATTTGAGGGCCACATCCGTTGGTGATCCAAATCTGAAGCCGGTAGAACTGCATCCGGCTGCTGTTTCCTAGATCTGTTATTTCTGACTGCTTTCAGGCCGAGAGGACTGCTCTGTTGTGTTAGGAGCATCTGTTCTAGTGAGGAAACCCTTTTGTTTCACGCGAAAAGGTTTCTGGTAGCTCTAGCTACGTCATTTTTAAGAGGTATACAATGTTTATTTGCATTTTCTAGTTATTTTCTCTCTGTTTATTATTTCGGTTTATTTAGCTTCTTTTTTAATACCGTATCTATACCTTTCATTTATGCGTATGCTCTTTGCCTTGCGACTCTGTGCGATCTGGGCAAATCAAAAACAGAGAGGAAGGATTTTTCTCTTGCATATGCTCTTTTCCGCTGCGCCTTAGTGTGACCTCGGAAAAATCAGAAACATTGAGGAAAATATTTAGTTTCCGGGTAAAGCTAACTTTAAGCCATAAGGTTTGTTTTTTTTTGTATGTCCCTGTTGGGTTTTGTTTTTTTTGTTTTGTAGGGAAAAAAAGAGCTTTCTCAAGCAAGCACGCAACCCAAAGCTTTAGTGACCAAAAAAAGAAACAAAGTGCCCCCCCCTCTCTCTCTAACTTTTTGTTTAGCTCACTTGGTTCAAAGCTAATTTAAGAGAGTAGAGGTCTTGAGTTCAAGTCTCCTTTTTGTTGGAAAGGGGGCGTTTTTTTCATTTCCGCACATTCTCGCACTTCATCGGCGCCTTCATCAACGTTTCTTCAAAAATCCATAATTTCTTCATCCGGAAGCCGTTTTCAGAGCCTTTTTTTTTTAACCAGCCTAATTTTTTGAGATCTTTCCATTGGAACATTTAGTTTCAGCATATATAGCTTCATTTTATGTTAAAATGGAAATTCCATGCCATGTTATTCTTTACAGCACCAACTACTTCTAATGGTGGTCCTACATTGTGGATTTACTTAGAAGTAAAGGTCTTTATAGAATAGCCTCAGGCCAAGAAACCAAAATGAAAGATGAAGATAAGGCAACTAAATGGGAAAATAGGCAAGATCAAGCATGTGGGTTGATAGTGATGTCGATTTATCTAGATCTTAGATTCCATATTGCAGAACTTGATACTCCTGATGAAACAATGAAGCAGATTACTAAAGTTTTTGGAATAAAAAATGAACTTAGAGCCCATCAACTTGAAAATGAGTTGATTACATTGGACCCCAATAATTTTTCTTGCATTGAAGATTTTTTGTCCAAGTTCAAGACCCTTAGACTTCTCTTGGAAGGTGTTAAGGTGAAAGAAGCTAATAACCTTATATATTCCATTCTTACTAAGTTGGGACCAGCGTACTCTGTGTTTGTTTCCACCTTCCATTCTACAAGAGAAGCCTTCATTTCTCAAGGACAAACCTACAAGCCCCCTTCCTTTGATTCTTTTTGTGATTCTTTAATAAGAGAACAAGAAAAACTCTTACACCTTAATCTTCTTAATCTTGGAAACTCTTCTAAGAAAGCGTTAACCGCCCAGCAGCAACCAAATTCAAAGAATCCTAAGAAGT